>VUQS01069477.1:0-10839 GCA_015108495.1 Heterochromis multidens
TCACAACAACAGTCGCCTCAAGGCACTTTATATTGTAAGGTAAAGACCCTACAATAATACAGAGAGAAGAGAAAACCCCAACAATCAGACGACCCCCTCATAGCAAGCACTTAGCAACAGTGGGAAGGAAAAACTCCCTTTAAACAGGAAGAAACCTCCGGCAGAACCAGGCTCAGGGAGGGGCAGCCATCCGCCGCAACCAGCTGGGGGTGAGGGGAGGAAGACAAAGACATGCTGTGAAAGAGAGCCAGAGTGGTGTAAAAACACATGGTGAGTGAACAGAGGTGAGAGAAAGAGAAACACTCAGTGTGTCATGGGAAACCCCCAGCAGCCTAGGCTTATTGCACCGTAACTAAGGGAGGATTCAGGGTCACCTGATCCAGCCCTAACTATAAGCTTTAAAGCTTATAAGTGACAAAACGTTTCTCCCACTGAAAACGCTACGTCCAGATGAACAGATACAGCTTTCTGGGATTTCCTTACCTGGATTATTGAGTATGAATCAAGACTTTTTACGCATTCTTTCACAGATTGGAGAGCCTCTGCCCATCTTTACTTCTGAGACTCTGCCTCTCTATGACATCCCTTTTATAGCTAATCATGTTACAGACCTGATATCAATTAACTTAATTAGTTGCTAGATGTTCTCCGAGCTGAATCTTTTTGGACTTTCTTGCTTTTTCAGCCATTTGTTGCCCCCGTGCCAACATTTTTGGGACCTATAGCAGGCATCAAATTTGAAATTATTTCATTTGGTGGATGAAGGTGTACAATTTTCCAGTTTCAACGTTTGTCATGTTATCTATGTTCTGCTGTGAATAAAATATTGGCTCATGATTTGGACGTCCTTTGGTTTTCATTCTGTTCATTCTGTCCCAACTTTTCTGGAATTCGGGTTGTAGTTTGTTGCAGATCAAAGAGAAATTAATTTGATTGATTGAACAGGTATTCCTGGTGTGTGTTCTGTGTTCTAGTACAATTCCAGCTGTGTAAAAGAGGATTATAATGAAGTATAATAACATTTATAAATTTTCTGCATCACCAAATTAATACCTGCACATTCCCATGACAATGTGACGCACAGTTTGCGCTTCATTCATTAGTTTTAGTAAGGTACGGCTTAACAAACTGCACATACGTATAAAACTTATTTCCCTAGCAGGAATCTATAACACACTTAAAACATGCTGTCAATAAAAGAATCAATGAAAATGTTGCACTCACAGCCGATTTGAAACTGAAACTCGGAATACAACCTTCTCCTGACAGTTTTGGTTTTCATTCTCTCAGCTGAAGACTGTGTGGTGTTTAAGTGTTTGAGAGTAAAGCTGGAATATAAAAATAGAATTCAAACTTAGTCTATGTATAAATTTGATATGAGGTCAGCAAGTGCAGTGTAGGTGCCCAGTTTCAGGATCATATATTAATGCTTATAGAACAATAAAATTGTTCTAAAATTGTTTGCTGCCAACAGGGAAAAAGAGCAATTCCATCTAAATATCTATATTTATTATTTATTACTGATGCTCATCAAGGAACACAAACAAATAGATGCTATTAAACATGTTTAGACCCTCCTACTGTTCACACAAAGAGGTCTGATTGATCTTACAGGAATGGTAACACTATTTTCTGGAGAATTGATTGGTTAGTAGGCGGTGATTTCATACCTGTAGATCTCTAATCTGGAACTTAGCCTGCTCTGGAGCAGGTTAGGTTCGCAACCAGTCATTGCCAAGTTACCATGGCAATTTACCCTGGTGAAAAGTGAACCACCTTCTTAGTACAGAAAACCCAGAGTTAACCCTGACGTTACCTGGATAAGCCAAAATACTACTTCATAGTACAGGCCTCTGTTCTCCTTTGTATGTATTTTATGTCATAATTAATTAATTAGTGTAATTGTAATGTTTGAATATTCTAAGAACAAGGCTCTTGCAACAATCACCCTCTCATACACTAGCTGAAAGGGTCATCCCTTCATCCTTAACCTGAATAATGACTATCAACAACCGCCAAATCACCATCTTGCAAAATGATTGCTACCAGTTTTATTGAAGCATGAGATACTAATCTGGCACCAAGTGCCATATTAGCACCAACAACTGATAAGTATCACAAAATATTTTCTAATTTTGATCATGTCACCCCTTTCACCTACATTATGATTAGTAACTGTAATTTTATTAGATAGTTAATTCTCTGTGACTTTAGCATATTATATTCACACAAAGTACATATCATCCCTTCATCCTTAACAGGTAAAAAGGTTTGCCTTAAAACAAATAAATAAATACATACATACACACATACATACCAAAAAAAACCAACTGATGGTGACGATGACGATGATGGTGCAACTGATGGCAAACCTTGATGGACTTCAACACTTTGGATGGCAATGTCGATTTCATGTGGTGACTGCCACCTCTCAAGTTCAGTTTCAGCTTGCTACTTCTGAACAGCATGATAAAAAGGCACAGCAGCAGTTAAGTAGGAGTGAGAAGCCTTTTTTGTTGAAACCCATTTTCTCTTGTTTATTGGTTAGGAACTTAGGTTAGAGAATTGTCTTTTGTTTGCCTTTTCTTTTTGGTTAGGGGAGAATAGGGAACATTAGAAACGTTTGTTTGTTGTTTTGACATTGTTTACTTCCGAAGCAAATGAACTGCTGCTTATCATCCTCACTTGTTCTGTGTTGCTGGCCTTTTCTTGGGAGTGGTTGGAGTGGAGAGTCGCACCTCATGTTATGTCTAAGTTACCCCTAGGACAGGAACGTAACAAGGCTCCTCTTGTTAGTTCTTTTATTTATTTATTTTATAATTCACATTAGTATCTGTGTACTTTTACAATGCCAAAGCTGACAGGTGGGGAAGGGCAGATTAGCAAAAGGAGAGGAGAAGAAATAAAGAAGAAGGAAAGAAAAAAAGAAAGGGGGGGTAGGAAAAAAGATAAAAAATAAAGGACAAACCACAAATAAAACACAATAGGTCACAAACTGCTGCATCTGTAACGAAACACAATCAAAAAACAAACAGCACCTGAAAGAGAGAAAAACAAAAATGGATGCACAAACAAATATACAATCTGATCTTGCTGTCATGTGTGTGTGTATGTGTGTGTGTGTGTGTGTGTGTGTGTGTGTGTATGAGCAAGTATGAGTGTCTGTGTGTTTGTCATGAAACATACTTGATAATGACAACAACGCCAAAACATCCGGCCATGCCAGACCACTCTCTCTCTCTCTCACACACACACACACACACACACACACACACACACACACACACATAAAGCAAGAGGTGGGGTACATGCTGGACAGGCTGCAGGACTGACACAGTACAGTACAGTACATAAGGTCTGGGGGCTAAAATCAACCTGGCAAAGACTCCAATCCCGAAAATGGTTCCTGAGTCCAGATTGGATGCTAGATGGATTGACAGAAACCCCTGGAAAATGTGAAGCATAAATTTTGAACTTTTTTTAAATTTTTGAATTTTTATGTTTTACAGCGTTTACTACTGATAAAGATCTCCCCCATGGCCACTCATATTACACCAAAGCAACAGATAAACAATTAAATGACAGAAGCCTACCTGTTTTTCCACTACTATTGAAACATCTGTTTTTTTACAATGGGTCCACAGTAATTTAAAAAAGTTTTATAATTACAGGACAGCCTGGGCAATGAGCTACAATAACTTTTCCTGTAATTTTACACATTTATTTATATTGACAATTTTTGCCCAAAGAGTTGTGGCGACATATTTCTTTTATTTCCTAGAGCAGCATTTCTTTGTTGTGCAGAAAAACTGAGATTTACTGGTGACATTGCACTTCTTTTTCTAATACTAAGATATCTCAGGGATTAAGTGTGTAGTTAAAGTTCTTTGCATTGTCTGTCTTGTACCTTTTTTGTGTGTCTATTGTCGATTGAGTGGATGACTGATGTTTGGACACAGCGTGCAGATGAGCCCCAGGACTTCGGGCTCATCTGCATACTGTAGACTACCCTTTGTGGTGGGGGCGATGGGAGCTGGCCCTGGGCGCAGTGGGGTTCCGGGGCATTGTCATTGCGGGCCCTGGATCCACCTCCCCTCGCCCTGCGGTGGGGTGTGGGGAATAGGGGTGCTTACTGAGGCAGTCATCAGCTGGCTCTCTCCAACCGGGGGTAGCCCTCTACCTCCCGTCTTATATTTCCCGGTCCTTCTCCCCCCACCCCCACTTCCTCAAACAACACATCACTCACACATGCCGATCTGACTGCGTCCCAGGTTCGCTGCTGGTTCGGGGGGGTGTCTGCTCACCTGTGCTTCGGATGGGGGTCTGTGTGTGCATGTGTGTCTTTGTGTGTCTTTGTGTCATTAGTAGGTGGGTATGTGAGTAAGTGACTGAATGGCCTGGCTGGGCCTGGGTCTGGGGCTTGCTTAGCCTTGGCCCCTTTGGGACATGGTCATGTTAAGGTGGGGGTTGCCCCTCCCTACTGCTCCCCCGCTGGACGTTGCTGCCCCTCCCTGGGATATGGGTACTTGTTGGTTCCAGGGCGCATGGCTTGATTCTGGCGTGGTTGTTGACCTTCTCCCTTGGGGGTGGTGGTCCGGGGTGGCTCAGGCCTCTTCGGCGCGGGGGGGGTTCTTTCACCAATGTTTGTAGAAGCAGTCTGCATGCCTAGGTGCTTGATTTTATACACCTGTGGCCATGGAACTGATTGGAACACCTGAATTCAATGATTTGGATGAGTGAGTGAATACTTTTGGCAATATAGTGTATAAGGAATGACAGAACTGACAGCTATTATTTTAATCACCCCGTCTCAATTATTTTAACTCTACGTATCAGAAAGTAATTTGGTAACATCTGGACTGATTTGTTCACAGACAGCATTTTAATCATGATTTTAAAGGCTGTAGGTCACAGTCGTTGCTCTAACACTGTGTATAGATGTACCAGGGCTTGGTGCTGGTTCTAATAGTCTGAGCTGCTTCAAGCTTTTTTTGTGAAGAGTGCGTTATCTTACTAAAAACGGTAGCTATTTAGCTATTTGCTGAGATGTAACATTTTCACACGCTAACGAGATTAAAAGAGCGGGGCCACATGCAGTAAAGCCGTGTTAGCACATTACCTTTAACAGGTGGTCAGGCCACAGGTGCACACTTGGAGGTTGAGCTCTCCATTTCACTGCGGAGTACCTTCATATTCTTCATATATCCGGGTTGGACAGAACATGACTACCGGGGCTAAATGACCTTTGTACAAACACACGCTTCTTAGCAGTGCAAAGCTATCTGCACTAAAAGCAACACAGAAAAATCCACGAAGCCAGCCTGCGTCTCTCCAACCAATCACAGAGCTTTTTACATCGCACTGCCTGGCTAGTTTGCATTGCATTTTCTCCAAGGACCAAAAGAGTCACGGAAATGCTAAATGGGATAGCTAATCTGATAGCTAATTGTATAGCTAATCCTGTAGTTAATCCCAAAGCTAATACATTAGCTAATATGATTGTTAATCCCATAGCTAACAGGAAAGGGAAATACAGTGAGAAAATTTGAAAATGAGGAGTGGAATCAATTTCAATTCAATTTATTTATATAGCACCAAATCACAACAAAAGTCACCTCAAGGCGCTTTATATTGTAAGGTAAAGACCCTACAATAATAGGGTTTTAAATGTCAGAAATAAATCTGTATTCGTAATTTGATCTTTGAATCCATTTACTTATTTCTGATTTTTAGCTGCATTTTCAAAAAGAATTTGAAAATCTGTTTTTTTAATTTAGAATTTGAAAATGGCTTTTGAAATGAGGTTTTTATTGAGAGTTTAATTCGTTTTTTGTGAAATCCATTTTTGATTTGAACTATTTATTCATGGATTAATAATTCATTTAGAAATATTGATTACTCTTTTATTTCATTATCAAATAATGAATTACTTTAGTAATGTCTAGATAAATAAAATAATTAAAAAAATAAATTTGTAAATTAATTTACTAATGCATATTTTTTGCACAATTCATTATTAAAGCACAGAATGTTTTATTCCGATGCACGTGACTCTCCAGGTCCTCCATATTTCGGCTTTGGGCTTTAATAAATTCCTAGTTTCAGTCTGACCTGACAATGTCACTTTTTGCTCTACAAAGCCAGAAGCTAGAAGGTCTGCTTTAAGCAGAATGCTTGCAACTTTACAACAGAAAGTGTGCATATAGTTTCTCCAAAATACTTGGTTCTCTGCTGGCCTTCTTATCATATTCCTTTTGGTTCCACCACTATACAAAGAGCCTTGCTACCTGAGCTGCAACACAGACAAAAAATCACAGCACAAATGATCACCAGTCTGCTTAAACAGCCTGAACTCGTACCTTAGCATCATTAAAGAAACAAAATATACTGTAAGTTATTGTAGCTTGGGATGCTGTTGCCAGCCTTTGTGCTGTGACATTTTCTCTGACAAGTTAGCTTTATGCTCCTGCCATAAACATTGCACATATTCCACACATAAAGCATAATTAGCCAGCTATCACATGCAAACTAAAATTTAGACATTGAATCTAAATTGTTAGCTAACCCATACCTTTGATATGAGTCATTGTTTAGTAGGACATCTGGCTATGTTACTTCCTGTGGGCAGTTGTATGTGATGGAGCGACAGGTATCTGCTTTGACTGAGCTGCCGGAGCTAATGGAATTTTCCTCAGAGCTTCTTCAATTCAATTTGTTGCTTCTTTCAACAGCTCCAGACAGGTTTTTGACATTTGTCCTGCACCCACAGGATGTACCAACATTAAGGTGTACTGTACAACTAAAATGACTGAGTGATGTTAGGGTGTGTTGATGAGCTGCAGTGACAGATAAAATAAATCCATGATGCACTTCAGCACAAGGAAATAATCATATGTGTTTTTACATAAAATTCAATTCAATTTTATTTATTAAAATGAATTCATATTTCAATTAATTAATGAAACATTTAATTAATGAATTATTTATTTAATTATTTATGTATTTATTTCCTATTTGAATTAATTAATGACACAACTATTTTATTAAATGATGTATTTATTTATTTAACTTTTCTAGTTTGCTGTCATGGTGGTAATCAGGCCTTCTTTGTTTGCTACCTGTGCTTCTGCTTTTCATCAGCTAACTGTTACTTCGCTGCCTTCCAGTTGTCAGCCCGTGATAAGCCACACTAACCTGTTCTGTTCCTCTCCTGCTGCACTGGGGAAATCTCAAATGAGTTCACCACCAGCCACACACCTCCAGAATCATGTACCTTTAAGGAGAAGGACTTACCTGAAACTTATCTGTCTGCCCACTCTTCACCGTCACGCCACTCACTTTTCAGGCAACTCACCTCCCCTTCAAAGACCCCTCCTGAGCCTCAGTCACTCAAGCCTCCAAGTAAGACTGTTGATCCAATCTTCAACCTTCTACCAACATATCTCTATTTGGCTTCAGTTAATTTCTTCTCTCCCACAGACCTCCCGGTTGTGTCGCTGCTGTCAAAACAAAGTCTCAAGTTCCACACTCACTCCTTATTGAGAGGTGGTTGTCTTTTAATGAACCTTTTAAAACTGCCAATGGTGTTTTGAGCCTGAATCCAGAGTCCTACTTTGACCTAAAAATGATAACAAAAAATAAAACTGGTTTTTGATTGATAAACTAAGCACTCCTCTTCCTCAGCCTGTGCGTCAAGGATTATGACTCAAGGATGTTGATTCACTATGACAAAATTTCCTTATGGATGAATAGATCAATATGTTGAGCCACTGCATTCGATGTGGGCTGATACAATAGAGAGAACAAAGGCAGATATATTGTGTGTGCAGGAGACCAGGTGGATGGGAAGCAAAGCCAGGAACATTAGAGGTGGATACAAATTGTTCTACCATGAAGTAGATAGGAAGTGAAATGCAGTAGGGAGAATCTTGAAGAAAGAGTATGTGAATAGTGTTGTGGAGAAGAAGAGTGTCAGAGTTGATGAGGAGGTGTTGGGTAGGTACGGTGTTGAGAGAAATGCAGAATGGCAGTGGATTTTGAAAAAAGCATAGAAATGGCTGTTGTGAACACATATTTCAAGAAAAAGGAGGAACACAGGGTGACGTATAAGTGGAAGAAGGTGCACACAGGTGGACTGCATCTTATGCAGAAGGTGTAATCTGAAAGAAATAGGAAACTGCAAGGTGATGTCAGCAGAGTATGCAGCTAGGCAGCATCAGATGGTAGTCTGTAGTTTGACTTTGTAAAAGTAAATGGTAAATGGACTGATTCTTATATAGCGCTTTTCTACTCTCCCGGAGCACTCAAAGCGCTTAATACAACATGCCTCATTCACACAGGCACTTTTTTCTCTACTTAAGTGCTAAGTCTAACTAATATTCACACACATTCATACTCCGATGGATACATCGGAGAGCAACTTGGGGTTAGTATCTTGCCCAAGGATATTTGGCATACAGACTGGAACAGCCAGGGATCAAACCACCAGCCTTCTGATTAGCAGATGACCTGCTCTACTTCCTGAGCTACAGCCACCCCAAAAGAAAAAGAGGAAGCAAGTGAAGGCAGAGGCAAGGATTAAATGGTAGAAGTTGAAGAAGGAAGAATGTTGCACAGACTTCAGGGAGGAGTTGAGACAGGTTCTGGGTTGTAGGGAAGAGTTACCAGATGACTGGGAAAGTACAGCTCAAGTGGTGAGGGAAACTGCCAAGAAGGTGTTTGGTGTATCCTCTGGACAGAGGAAAGAAGACAAGGAGACTTGGTGGTTAGGGTTAGGATAGTCAGGGAGATGAAGAAAGTAGACAGGGGTACATGGACTCTATTCAATTTATTTTATTTTCAATTTATTGTATTTATATAGCGCCAAATCACAACAAAAGTCGCCTCAAGGCGCATTATATCGTAAGGTAAAAACCCTACAATAATACATTCAACAAAGAGAGAGGTGGCAAAAGCAAAGCACAAATCTTATAGTGAGTTGTATGTGAGGCTGGACACTAAGGAAGGAGAAAAGGATTTGTATCAAACAGATCCCTCAAGAATGGAAATGAAGTGTGCTGGTGCACAATTTCAAGAAAAAGGGTGATGTACAGAGTTGTAGTAATTACAGAGGGATAAAGTTGATGAGGCATACCATGAAGATATGGGAAAGAGTTGTTACAGCTAGGTTAATAAGAGAGGTGATGATCCAGGAGCAGCAGCATGGCTTCATGCTGAGAAAGAGCACTACAGATGCGATGTTCACTTTGAGAGTGTTGATGGAGAAGTATAGAAAAGGTGCATTCTGGCTTTATGGATCTAGAGAAAGCATATGATGGGGTGCCAAGAGAGGAACTGTGGTACTAAATGAAGAAGTCAGGAGTGGCAGAGAAGTATGTGACGGGTGGCACAGGACATGTATGTGGAGAGTGAGACAGGGGTCAAGTGTACAGTAGCAGTGACAGATGGATTCAGGTAGGGGTGGGATTACATCAGGGATCAGCTCTGAGCCCCTTTTTGTTTGTGATGGTGATGGACAGGTTGACAGATGATGTCAGGCAGAAGTCTCCATGGACTATGATGTTTGCAGATGAATATCGCAATCTGTATCTGTAGTGACAGTAGGGAGCAGGTGAAACATGGAGAAGTTAAGGCATGCTCTGAAGAGAAGAGGAATGAAAGTCAGTAGAAGCAAGACAGAATACATGTGTGTGAATGAGAGGAGACAAGTGTAACAGTCAAGGAGTAGAGGTAGTGAAGGTAGATGAGTTTATATTCCTGGGGTCAACCATCCAAAATGACGGACAGTGGTAAACGGACTGGTTCTTATATAACACTTTTCTACTCTACTTGAGCACGCAAAGCTTTATACAACATGCCTCATTCACCCATTCACACACATTCATACAAGCACTTCTATGTCTCAATGCTTTCTATTGAGCATTCACACTCTAATGAACGCATCGGAGAGCAACTTGGCATTCAGTATCTTGCCCAAGAGTACTTTGGCATGCAGACTAGGACAGCCAGGGATTGAACTACCAACCTTCCAATTAGTAGATGACCTGCTCGACCTCCTCACCTACAGCTACAAAGTGAACAAGTGAGGTGAAGAAGAGAGTGCAGGCAGGGTGGAAGACAAGTATCAGGGGTGATTTGTGAAAGGAGGATAGCATCAAGATTGAAAGGGAAGGTTTCCAAGATGTTAGTGAGACCTGTAGATGGTGGCACTAACAAAAAGATAGGAGGTGGACCTGGAGGTGGCAGAGTTGAAGATTCAATTCAGTTCAATTCAGTTTTATTTATATAGCGCCAAATCACAACAACAGTTCCCTCAATGTGCTTTATATTGTAAGGTAAAGACCCTACAACAATACAGAAAAACCTCAACAATCAGACAATCCCCTATGAGCAAGCACTTGGCAGCAGTGGGAAGCAAAAACTCCCCTTTAACAGGAAGAAACCTCTGGCAGAACCAGGCTCAGGGAGGGGCAGCCATCTGCCATGACCGGTTGGGGGTGAGGGGAGGAAGACAGGACACAAACACACTGTGGAAGAGAGCAAGAGATTAATAATAACTCATGATTAAATACAGAGTGGAGTATAAACACATGGTGAGTGAAAAGAGGTGAGAGAAGGAGAAATACTCAGTGCATCATGGGAAGCCCCCAGCAGCCTAGGCCTATTGCAGCATAACTAAGGGAGGATTCAGGGTCACCTTATCAAGCCCTAACTGTAAGATTTATTAAAAAGGAAAGTTTTAAGCCTAATCTTAAAAGTAGAGAGGGTATCTGTCTCCTGAATCCAAACTGGGAGCTGGTTCCACAGAAGAGGGGCCTGAAAGCTGAAGGCTCTGCCTCC
>VUQS01069479.1:0-19945 GCA_015108495.1 Heterochromis multidens
TATTAATGCAAACTGGCCTCACGGCCTATTGTTAGCCAGTGGTGCTAGTTTCGATCATTATGCAAATGTACTGTTTATAAGGTTGGGGAAACCTGCAGTCAGCTGAGACTGAAGAAGTCACTTGGATGAATGAAGAAACGTTTCTCCCTCTGAAAATGCTACGTCCAGATGAACAGAATCAACTCTCTGGGATTTCCTTACCTGGATGATTGAGCATGCATCAACACATCCTTTGTGATTTGTGTTGGTGCTTCACGCTCTTATTTTAAAACCAGAGGTGATCATGCTTTTGAGGTTGTAGCACCTAAACTTCTAAAATCGGGTCAGCTGAATCTGTGGTTTGTTTTAAAAGACTGCTTAAAACTCATTTCTATAGGTTAGGTTTTCTTTAATCTTTTGCCCATTATCTGTGGCCGTCTGTTCTCCTAATGTGTGTGTATAGGAGTGTGTCTGCAGGAATGAATGAAAAGCCGTGTTTTTGACTTCGTGTTTGCGTGTATAAATATGTACACTTATTTTTTATCTGTGAAGCATTTTTAACTGGGTTTTACAAAGTGCTATACAAATAAAATTATTATTATTATTATTATTATTATTATTATTAGTAGTAGTAGTAGTAGTAGTAGTAGTAGTAGTACAGTAAAGAATTTGAAATGCATGTTATCCTTGATTCTAAATTCCCCTCAATGCCCCAAATTTTCACTCATTCCTTAACCTAGTTGATCCAAATTTGCTGCACCAAGTGAGTGTACTTTTCAGCTTATGCTGTGGCTAAAAGGCACACCCTAACACCCAATCTCTACTTGTACTTGCTGAGTGGGTGCCATCATTGTAAGCTCTTGTGGCTCACTGGTGGGCTCCACAAGACGAGGTTAGACTGAAGTGCATTGCTTCACTGGGATTAGGGATTAAGATTTCCCTGGCTGCTTTGGTTGAGTAAATCTGGGGATTATGATGTCGACAGCCTGTGGCTGCAGGAGAGGAAATTGAATTGTGAGGGACGGAACACCGATGGCCTGGAATTACAGCGCAGTCAGTGAGAAGTCAGAGATGGGAGTCCATGCCTGTGCCTTTCTCCTGCTCAGGAAAAACCTCCGCTGGACACCATTTACTGCCTTAGGGGTGTAGGAATTGCTTACATAGCAGAATCTAAGTAGATGTTTAGGATGTTGATTGTGTGCTAAGAAGATTTCTGTGTCACTGGTAATCCCGCTCTGACCTGTGAAGCATCAGGTGGTGAGTACTGTGAACTGCAACAGGGATCACTTACTTATTAACCAAGGGATATCTGACTTGTTTTACAACTGAAGTCAGTGTTAAAGAGAATATCTTGTCTAAGTCTAAGAAACCACAAACATGAGAAGCTGTATAAATGTGACTGTGTAAGATAATAAACTGACACATTCAGTGCCAACTTACTTTGTGTTTGTGTGCCTGTCTGTCTGTGCATAAGCCAACTCCTGCTGTTGCTCCTCCTGCTGCTGCTGCTGCTGCTGTAAAATTCGAAGGACAAACTAAAACCAACAGGATGAAGGTAAAATGGACCCAAGTGGGTTTGGTGTTCTTCCTCATACTGTCTCTGGTGATGACAGGATGCTTCTTCTGGCAATATCAGATGCCAAAAGTCCTGCCAGGTAAGAGCATGTGATAGGTGTCAGGTGATTAAAAACCTCAAGCAAATCACATTTATGTTAACATAGCTTGAAATTTATTACAAAGTAAAGTTTTAGGAATTTTCTACAGGCTTTTTTTTTAATTGTTATTTAGGTCAGGCTAAATATTGCAATTAGCCTCCAGACTGTGAGCTGCAGATTATTTGAGATTTCATGCACTCTCTTGAGACTTGAAATAAAATAAATTGTCTTCCACGATATGATTTTTCAAACAAATTGTGCAAAAGTATTACACTTCTGACTTGTGTTTGATTTTTTTTGAGTCACTGAAGACTTGCTTGTGGACTGGCTTGCCTTAAAGCATTTTGAAAAGCAGCTGAAAGAGTTTTTTTTTTTAGCATAACTGTGCTTTCTTTCTGTACAAATGATTTATATACATTTCGTCATAGCCATATTAATCATTTGACAAGCAGTGGTCCTCAAGGTGCAATCCAGCTACAGCCAGTTCCTTATGTACATCTACTGAATCCTTCTTTCTTATCTGATGTGAATGGAAAAACAGCCCATTCAACATCTCTTAATTATGAGATAAAATAATCTCTTAATTGTATGATCTTTATCTTGTAATTATTAGATACAGCATTAGCTTTGTTAGTGGGAATATTTCTAGCATCATTAGATGTTCAAAATCTCAGGAAGCAGTGTCAGGTAAAATAAGCTAAGAACTTATATGCTTTAAAGCAAACCAAACTCACAAGGTATATTTTGTTATATGATTCGATATGAATACAGAAACATGAGGGGATATTAATGGGAAATGTCTTTAGAAAGAAAGCAGGTCTTTAGAATGAAAAGGCAAATAATAAATGCATTAAAACATACATTATGTTAATGCATGCGTTCACTGCATGACACAGTCACGTGTCTTTTGATCAGAGTTATATATCACACATCTTGTGAGATTGGATCCTATAAGAACAGTGGAGTTCAACATAAAAATGAGAGAATTATTGAACCTCCAACTCAATTAGACTACATTATGCTTGCCTTTGTGCCATTTTGACACTATTCTGATAGCATCAAGTGGGAATTCCAATAGTCTATCCTCCCCTGCTGCCTCTGCTCTTTCTTTCTCCTTTCTCTTTTTCCCGTCTACCACCTAGATGAGGGGATGGGTCGCAGTGCCAAATCAGAGATGATGTGTCCCCGTTTCCCTGAGCCTCTACCTCTGGAGCATCCTATCCCCAGTCTGAAAGAGGCGCTGGAAAAGGTGAGACGAGTTTGTCATGCGTAGACCACAGACTTAAATCTGCAGGCGTTTTTCTAGCATGTCCATTCAAGTTGGAGTAAATTTACAGGCTGGCCGGTAATCCTTAACACCAAATGTCGTTTCAGTTGACAGAGGGAGATTAAAGACATAGTGGATGAAAAATCTGAGTCTGTCTGAGCAAAAGGTTGTGTTACTGTAGTCAGGAGGTTGCACTGTAGCACCCATTAGAGAATCTGGGGATGCAATGTAGTGGATGCACATAACTGCATTAACCAAAGAAATAAACTGAAATGAATATAAAGTCTGGCAAATCTAAAGCTGAGCAGATGATTGCCGTCTACATTTTAGTTTGTATTTTCCATCATCACTAATGGAAAAGCTTCTTTTAATCTCAGCAGCCACCAAAGCCAAACAGTAAATGGATAAAAGACATGTGAGCATTTGGTTTGATTACACTGAAAATGTTCTTGCGCTAATTCCCCACCCCCACCCCCACACAGCACCTATATTCAATTAATTTCTGAGAATGATGTGGTATCTTCTGAAGCAAAATACTGTTATTTCTCTTAATGAATCTGGAAATATAAGTTACAGACTGAGCTCATTAAGCCATTATGTTTGGAAAGAAAAGTGAAAATGAAAAGATAGATAGATAGATAGATAGATAGATAGATAGATAGATAGATAGACAGAAACATTTTGGAATTGACTTCTCACTGTCTCACCCAGGTGGACGTTTTGCTTCGACAGACCATCAACGCTATCAGCCTTCCTGCTCTGTCGGCCATCGTAATCCTAAATGACACTGTTTTGTGGACAGGCAACTTTGGAAAGAGGAATAGCAGTGACCCTCACTCAGGACCACCAAACGAGTACACAATCTACAGGTGAATGCTTTAAAGCTCATTCATAGATCTTATCAATGACCCTATCTATAAAAGTCTAAACTTCATTAAACTGATTGATTAAAGAGGAAAATATTGGATTGATTATACATCTGATCAGGGGGCAGCACCCAAGATTTTAAAAAATATCCAGTTCATGGCTTCCTCCCACAGTCCAAAGACATGCAATTAGAGGGGTTAGGTTAATTGGTGATTCTAAATTGCCCATAGGTGTGAATGTGAGCGTGAATGGTTGTCTGTCTCTCTGTGTTACCCCTGCGACAGACTGGCGCCCTGTCCAGGGTGTACCCTGCCTCTCGCCCTATGGCAGCTGGGATAGGCTCCAGCCCCCCCGCGACCCTGAATTGGATAAGCGGAAGAGAATGGATGGATGGATGGATCCAGTTCATGAATAGAGGTCTTCCCTGGTCCCCACAAATAATGACTACAATGCATCAGGTTCTTCTTATTATGTATTCTTGGAGCAGCTGGAGCAGGTCCTTTATAGAAATCCCCTTAAAACCCTTAAAACCAAAACTAAATTAAGCTGTTCTCACACATATACTGCAGCCCTGACCTTTTCTAGGACTTACCTGACAGAGGTGCAAATGTCAGATCGGGCATTAGCCACTCTTTACCCTACCAGCTCCCCTATACAAAGTCCATGTGATGTCAGATGTGTGAATACAGCAACTAATACACCAGTCCATTCACTGTTGGAGCATGGGCATCATCTGTGCTGCCTGCTGCACACTCTATATAGCCAGTATTTTCAGTGCTGAGAAAGAAGAACTGTAGAAATATCGTAACAGGAATCTTCTAAAAATATCTGAATGTGTCATGTGTGAAAGCAACTTTAAATAACATTTTGTATAGATTTTGTATACCTACTCCTGCAAAAAAACAAACAAAACAAAACAAAAAAACCCAATTATAATCATTTAATATTATTAGTCTTGGAATCAGAGATAACAAATGTATATGTTTTCAATGTGAACTCCTTTCAAGCTCATTAAAAGTCTCACATATAAAATGAGAATCAGAAGGCATGACATCATCTTCAATCTGATCTATTGCCAAACAACCGATGCCATCTTTTGTCAGTAAAACTGCTGAGTGCTACTGCTTCCAGTGTTCATGTCACAATCTGCAACTCTGCTGGCATCAGGCCCTGTCTCCAGCCCCGCTGCTCACTTCTCCCCAAACCTCCCTTCCAGCTGTTCACCAGATGTCCTCGGACTTTCCCTCCTGTTCTCATAACCTGACTACCTCACTCTTCAAAACATTAGCTCCCAGTTCTCAACAGCACTGAGTTCCCACTACCTGCGTGTTGAGTTAGGTCAAGTTGCTGACTTCTGAATGCCTATTTATTGGAACTGGCTACTGCCTGTAAATATCTGGTTTAGTTTTCCTGTCAGGAATGCCTTCTATGGTGCTGACCCTTGACTGCATAACTATCATGTAAGCCTTTACACCCCTAGGTGTTACCAGGGTAACAGGTGGCGGGTTAGATCATGTTGTAGTGCTACCATATAATTCAACCAGCACACATTTGGACAGTATCAGTGGTATCAGACTGGTTCACACTTGGCAAGAGCTAGCTCAGGAGTTCAGCTGACATACATTAAAATGAAATAGCTCACATCACAGTTTACAATTTCCAACAATGTTCAGAGTCATTTTCAGAGTCAGTCATGATTTCTTTCTTTCTTTTTTTACTCTGAGGTTTTATATTTCAGTGGAAACATCTCCTCTTGTTTTCCATGCAACCACAAAACAGTCTTGTGAGAGATTTGTGAAGTAGTCATGACATGTAATCTGAGCACTTTTCATCAGACCTATTTCATACCTATGGATTTGTTTAGGTCATAAAAACTGCTGAGGGTGAGAAGTTTATAGTTTTCCACACTGAACTTTTAATCTCAACATTTTGACTATTACGAGTATACCAGTTGGGCACTCGTAGAACACTTCATTCAACCTTTCTGAGTGTGAAAGATGATATGAGATGGTTAACCATTTTAGTTTAGCTAACTTCCATCCATCCATCCATTTTCTTAACCACTTATCCAATTCAGGATTGTGGGGGGAGGGTGGAGCCTATTCCCACTGTCACAGGGAGAGACACAGGGTGCATCCTGGACAGATCATCAGTCTGTCACAGAGCTAACACATAGAGACAGGCAACCACTTATACTCGCATTCATTCCTACAGCCAATTTAGATTCACCAATTAACCTGACAAGCATGTCTTTGGACTGTGAAGCTGGAGTACCCGGAGACAACCCACACAAGCACAGTGAGAACTTTCAAACTCCACACGAACAGCTAAGGCTGATAGGAAGACGTCACTACCAAAGCTATTCCAGTTTATCCTCTGGGGATAATGCCTATCAGGACCAAGTTCCATGGGGTTCCATCCAAAGGTGGTCACAATATGTCAGGCTTAACCAAAGTATTTGACCATCATCCAAAATGCCAGTGTGTGTGTCTAAAAATTAGTCTCACAAACTTACCTCAAGAAGTAATACTGGGTAACAGTCAAAGTTTAAAAAAGATTTTATAAATTTTACCTTACTTAGCGATTTAAAGACGTATAAAGTTGGAGGATTTGTGAAAGACAGATGGGTTGAAATCAAAGCCGCGAAATCCGACTTTAAGTTGCTAAGCTGGCATCCTTCATTTTAACTATAGAAATGTCAAAGCTCTTTCGTCAGACCCTCTTTACTCAATAAATGTTCTAATTTGAAACTCCAGTCTTCAAGTTCATAAAGCAGACATTCTATTAAAAACATTCATTTTTCAAGTCCAGTGCTAGAAAACCAATTACATGATATAAGAGGTTATTGTCTCATACTTAAGAAGTCTCCTCTTTTTTTTTTTCCTTAAGAAACCCCTATTTATAGACTGGGCTGTTGTCCTTGGGGTGTGCTGTTTACATTTGCATAAAAATGGTGCTAAATAATACAGTGACTATTGAACACATCTATAAAAGTATGTTAAATCTTAGTTATAAACTCAATACATATCACCATTCGATTACAAAAATACCAATAGCTAGTTTAATAACACCTTTCTCAGAACACAAATTGAGTAAATAACAAAGGGAATTCCCCATCTGAAATTCTTAAATGTCGAAGAATTCAAAAACTTGAATCACCCCTCAAGTTGACAAGTACAATATGTTATCTATTGAATGATCAAAAATGTTCTTGAGAATACAGAGATCTGTGAACACCAGATCTCTTCAGTTTGGTGGACTTATGGGATTCTTCTATCTACACTTTTGCAAAATGAATCCACATTAAAAAAGAAATGCCAGAGGATGTGAAAAACTCTAATTGCAAGATGTCACAAAGATGAGAGTGTACAAGAAGATTAGTGATCAAGTAGAAATCAGTCAAAACACAGATGCAACAGTAATCAGGTGGTACAGAATAAGCCACAGTACGACTAATCAAAGCTGCAGTGGCTGTGTTCCTAAAATGACACCACAGACAGTGCAATCTGTAGCTCGACAGGAAGTGCTTTAGATTTGGCACAGCAGTTACCACTGGAAATCAGAGTTTCTGTGACAGCTCAAGTAGTGTGAAGGAAATTGCATAACTTCGACCTTCATGTAATGAACCCTGTTTGGTCTTTGGCACACAACTTCAGAAGTTTTCTAAAGAACATAAACAGAAGCTTGATGAATTACAGATAATATTTTTGTTTTGTTTTGTTTTGTTTTTATGGGTGAGACCAAGAAAAAATTGATGTGCTCAAATGGGGCCCATACTGTGAACTACCTCACTGAATGTGATGCCCCAGCAGTGAAGTATGGAGATAGGAGTGTGATCATGTACGGCTGCATGAACGCAAACGTTTTTGAGGAATGGACATATATAGATGGCACCGCCTGTGGATGCACCAGTTTACTGTCTAAAGAAGCCTGAGAAAAAAAGTACATTCCAGCATGATAAAGATTCAAAGCACAAAGCCAAACTCAAATGAAAAAAGAAAATCTTATGAAAGCTATTCTTTGTCTAGTATGTTGAGAACATATTTCATGATTTTAGAGCAACAAATCCCCTTGGTAACACTTTATAATATGGCCCGTGACTAAGGGCATAATTCCCCTGTAAGTAAAAGGAATCTCAATGTATTTTATTTGAAATTACAGTGTAATTATGTTTACCTACAAATACTTAAAGGTAGGTACACTACACAAAGTAATAAGTAATAATAATAACTCAGGCTTTTACAGGAAACAAAGAAATAATTATACTGTAAGTAAATTTAAGTAGTCTGTAAATAATTTTAAGTAGTTTGTAAGTAATTTTAATTAGTGCATAATTTCTTTGTAATTTTGCAGAAAAACAAACAATATTTCCCCATCTTACATTGTAAGTATACTGTACTTTTCGAGTAACCGTGCCTAACTTCCAGGTATTTTACAAGGAAAAGAGACACTCTTTTTGAAAGTTATGTTTGAACAGTGATTGTGAAAGGAAAAAAAAATAAGTTAGACTTGGCTCCATCATTATAAGGCCACATAGGCCTGCACATTTTGATGGTATTTATTTTTTCTTGTAAGTTGGTAATGAAGAACAGTTCTTATCACATTTATATTGGTAAAATTAAAGGACAATTGAATAATAGAACATCCATTATGCACATCAACATAAAGGTGTAAAAAAATAAGGATGTAAAAAGTCAAAATTAATCCACTCCATAAAATGTGCCCTGAAAAGTTCAGCATATTTACGATGTAAGATGGGGAAATATTGTTTGTTTTTCTGCAAAATTACCATGAAATTATGTACTACTTAAAATTAATTACACAGTACTTAAATTTACTTACAGTATAATTGTGTCTTTGTTTCCTGTAAAAACCTGACTTATTATTATTATGTATTACTTAGTCTAGTGTACCTACCTTTAAATATTTGTAGGTAAATATAATTACATTGTAATTTAAAATAAAATACAATGAAATTCCATTTAATTACAGGGGAATTCGCCCTTAGTCACGGGCCATATTATAAAGTGTTACCATCCCCTCTAGCAAAAAGTAGCTTGAATAAAAAAAAATGATTTCAAGATTCCAACTTTAATTAAAAAACTGTAACATTATTTTCATTTATCTTGTTTAGGTTTGAACAGTATTTGGCATAAACCAACTTTGACAATCAGGGATGGACGGGGGAAAAAAAGAAAAAAAATGGCACTGAAAATTTTGCTGGCTCATAACATCACACCACACTTTTTTTGGCTCCTTTAAATATGAATATCCTGCTACTACCTAAAAAAAAATCAACAAGCAGGAATCAAAGGAGATTGTGATAGAGGAAACATCATGAATCTTTTTTTAAAAAAGAGAGACAAAGAAAGGTAACTCTGAAAGAATGTCTCAAATTCCTTGAATGAATCAAATTCTTTGAATGAATCAAATTCATTGAAAAGGATTTAAAAAACAGTTCAGCCAAAGAATTTGTTGACTCCTTAAAATTTGTATGCACAGTCACAAGGACTGTACATACAAACATATATATATAGGATGCAAATTGAGTTCAACCTCAAATACAACATTAAATCGTGCTTATACATTGATAATAACAATCTAATAGAGTACAGTGTGGTGGTATTAATTTATTTTCCAGTAGATAAATGAATGCTTCATCACTGTTCTTTCCCTCCTAGCTCACCCTCATCTTTCTCTCTCCCTCTGCTTCTCCTCCTCACTACGTCCATCACCATCATTGGCTATGAGCCATGGTGCTGAAGAAGGTCTTGCAGTTTACATTTCAATGATTTGTGCACATTTGGCAGCATCTGCCTTCTCTTTTTTTTAGCCCCCTGTTTCCCCATTCCTGTCTTGCATGTTATGTATTTTGGCACTCTGGCTTTTTTGTAAGTATGCAGTTCAAGAAACTGAGTCCAAAGGAGGAGAATTTAAAGATGTTAGTCCAGTCTGCCAGTTTGGTGTCATTAAAAAAAACAAAAAAACAATGGGTGATCTACTTGTTGTCATTGACCAATCAGACAAAAAAAAAAAAGACAAAAATACACGTGGTTTCATATTTTCTAAATTCACCATACTTTGTGTTGACAGCATAATATTAAACATATACAAATTGGTAAATTGGAACTAATTCACAAACTTCAAATATTAAAATACATTTTGAAAGATAAAACTTACCTTGATCTGTTTTGGATTTAGCCTTTTTTGATGACTAGAGAAATTTTTCTTAGTGTCCTTTGAAGTTTAGTTTGTTTTATTATCTGTTATATTTTATTAAAGTTCGATCTTTTTATTAGGTTACTATAACCAGTATGACCAAAGTCATTAAAACATCTCAGGCAGCATATACTTCAAATTACAAATTCATCTCAAATAAATATGAAATAAAATTCCAAACCCACAGATCAGTGTAAATAAACTCAAAATTCAAACTCCTGTGTACACAGCTTGGATTTTCAGACTAATCAGTCAGTTTTTAAAAGGATAGTTCAACATTTTGAAAAATATGTTTATTTACTTTCCAAGGTCTTGTCTAAAGCCCCATCCACACAGGGAGAGATTTGCTCATAGCACATCACTTTGTGGTTGATGGTTGGTTGCTTGCACACATTCCAGGCTCTGGTTACCCAGATAACCCTCTAATGTATTTGCTACCCTGTCATAAGTCAGTAAAGTGTATCCAAAGTTGAGAAAAGTTTAACTCAGATCTGCCCACGCTGTAGTTATTTTGCCTGTTGTTGCTTGAAGGTGATTTTCTGTGGTCTCTGGTCACCACATCACTGCTTCCTGTGTGGACAGGGCTTAACAATGTGGTTGTCAAGCAACCAGCAGCAACTTCAGAAAATTCCTAACCCCAACCAAGACAAATTTCAGCACATTAATCCCAATAGTACTTGACTTTTTTCAATATTTTCCAGAGTAAACAAAAAAAGGTGTAACATGTTGAATATGTGACATAAATGTGGACTATATACACACACTTTCAGCAAAACAAGAACAAAAAATAAAAATAACCTAATTCCACCCTTAGAACTGTTGCTTTAAGAGTAACAGTTCATATGATTTTCACCCAGTAACAAACTGAATGTGATAGTTGGGATAGGCTCCAGCCCTCCCATGATCCTAAATCAGATAAGCAGCAGAAAATGGATGGATGGATTGATGGATTGATGGATGGTACTACAACAGATATGGAATACAGCAGTTATTTCATGTTCATATTGGGGAAATGTTTGTTGTCTGTATTTCTGTTTTATTTGGCTTAATATATTTAGGGTTTTTTTTCCACATCTGTTCAGCCAAAGAAGTCACCATTAGTTTTTCCTATGTCTGATGGAGGGTAAAGCATATTTTGATGTAGTGAAAGGAAAAACACAGCAGGACACTTTTCACACATAAAAAATAATAAAATAAAACCTAAAGTTTTCAACTTCAGCTATCTTTTCCTGCATAAAAAAACGTATTATGTTGCTTTTTTATCTGTCTTTTAGAATTGCAAGCTTATCAAAAATCTTCCCAACGCTCATGCTGTACAAGCTGTGGGAGGATGGGAAGATTGCTTCCCTAGATGACCCTCTGGAGAAATATGTGGAGAACTTCACCATCAAAAACCCTCTGGGGAAGATGCGAGACTCTGAGCTGAAATATGTGACAGATGGCTTGATATTTCTTGACAGTGGGGAAGTTCAGATCCGCTCATCTTCAGTCACTCTACGGAGGATGGCCAGTCAGCTCTCAGGTACATTCATATACTATATCACAGTGACCTCAAAATAACACTGAATTTCAGACAACCTTGCCTTGTTACAAGAAAACAAAATGCTTCAACAAAGCAGCGCTTGATTTCAGCTACAGTTTAGAAACTGCAGGGTTTTTTTTTTATGTATAATTCATGTGTTGAATATGACTGTAGCAAAACTTGACAAACTTGGTGAACTTAATTTCAACCAGCCAACCCTCTCACATGACTGTATGGTTTTCCATCTGGTATCAGACTAATAATGAGGATGATTTTGTCAGTGTTCGAACTAGTAGAAATAATGTCTTGCTCTTTCCATCGAGTGATTGTTTATCTAAGGTCAGCTCTAGTTTTTCTTCCAATCACTCTCCCTCATCTTCCAGTTTCCAATTATTTTTCCAATGTCACTCATTTCAGTTACCTGTGGTAAGCTACTAATAGCTACAAAAGCACTATCCTCTTCCAGGGTTGTTCGTGCAATTGAGCTTTTATCATCCCAGGAGATTTGGTGGCAGACAAAATTGCACCGTGAAAGCGAGGCTTCTGGGGAACCAATCTAAATGCAGATAGTGTCACTATTCTACAGCCTATCAAAAAGGCCAGAAAAATAGACATCATAAGACCAAGTTTGAAAGTATGTATTCTAACAAGTTTTAGAATGACGGGACTCTTTCCGTTTAGAGGAAGAAAGAATCCTGAGAACCAGTTAAAGGCATTAAGTTGTGCAATCAACATTAACTTCATAAGCTAAAAGAAAGAAAATTGCCCAAAATTGGCCAAACGTGAACAATAGAGGGGAATGACGGGACAAGAAAGAAGGTTTCTACATGCTTGATTCCTGCGACAATATTTCTGGAGACTAATGTGTTTTTTTATAGTTTGATTTTTGAGCTGAAGCAAATGGTTCATGAACTGATGAGTCAAATGGCAGTAAAGCTGCTATTATTGTGTCATGATGGAGAAGTTGGTGCTTTCCCACAACATAATAAATTCAGTATGTCTGGATTTTGAACTGTTGTTCAGACACCTCAGTAATATGAGGATGGCTTTAGGAAATTGCTGTGGGCATTTTTTATGCTGTTTTTAGACATATTCTGACAAACAGTTAATGAATGAAGAACCAAATAAAATATTACAGCTTTAGCTGGTTTGACATCTCTTTTTGTCATTTAAAGCCATCAATATCTTTAAAATTGCTTCCTACCATCCTTCTAATTTAATACTGAACATCTACGACATTTTCTTTATTTGCCATTTCTGTTGCCTTGATATGCACAAGTGAAGTAGACATTCAAAACAGTACTTGCACTACTTGCAGTAAAAATAATTAACATTCAGGAGCTGTTTAGATTTGTAACATCCATTCAGCAAACAAGCGTTGCATTGGTCATGTATAAACAGTAACCTGTTTATCTGAAGAAGTTTTCAGTAAGTAACACTTCAATCTTTGCAATGAATTAAAATATGAGAGACACATCTGGGGCAAGGAAGGATAATAGGTCTTTAAAAATCCAACCATGTCTCACAATTTGTCATCAAGCCATACTGGCTGAACATAATAATCATTTATAGTGAACTCTGAGTTTGTCACGTACAAAGAAAGTGCTGTTACAAGGTAAATGAAATAACCATTAGAGTGAAATGGAAAGTGAAGATACATGTTTGAGAAGACTAACTCATTCAGAAGACATTCAGTTCACCCTTTGTTGCTTTTATTTAATAATTTTACTTTTTTTTTTATCTAACACTGTTTTACTTTTGTTTAATCCAGGCCTGCCCAGGAGGCTCCGTGCTACAAATCTGCTTTGGAAAGGGAAAACTCAATCTGCAATCAATCTTCTACAAGATGACGTCCTCGTTGCAGATCCAGGCACCAAGTATGATTTCTTTTATTGTGCTGACATTAGTTCTGACTGAGAAAATGAGTGTTCCTGCGGTATAAAAATATTATTCTGCTACTTATTGCTTACATTAGAACTACATTCTGCTCTAAACATTTTTTCCACGCATGACAGCACTGTAATTACAATACCTCCCTCTTGATGCTACTTAGATTTTACCTGGGTGGGGGTGTTTGTATAATTAAATGTCAAGTTTAATTGCCTCAGATCTTTCCACATACTGTACCTATCTGTACATATTACACTGATTAGTAAAATATTTGACCTTTAAGTAAAGAAGTGTTTTCAAGTGAAATTTTAATATCTCCAGCACCACATTGTGTTTTTATTAAACCTGCGGGGACCTGAGCTCAGATTTAGAGAAAGTCACTGATTCCAGCCAAGAAATAGTCCATTATACAAGATTTGGAAGCAACGTGTCATTTTTACACTTTAATATTTGTTCAGATTAAATAGATTAAATGTTTAACAAGTGCTGGAAAATAATTTGTTTACCTTAAAACAGAGCCTGGTCAGTTGTTTGCACTTTTTCAGTATGTATATCCAGTTTTACACATGCCCTGCAGTCCTGAACCTTTTCATCCAAAAGGTGCGTGTGAGAAAATCGGTCTTTAACTTGTTTCTCCTTAGTACAAAATCTGCGTGATGTTGCATCGCACCCCCATGGGAGCAGTTTATATTGTAGTGCATTCTCTGCTAGTGAGTGGGTATTATGTGAACTGCCTCCTGCATGCTCTGTTCAGACACCTCACTCACTTAAATTACATGGAATATTTCAAATACGGTGAATAGGGGACAACTCTCAACATGAAACATCATTTCTTCTTCTTCATTCTCAAAATGCTTTTTATCTCTGTTCCACCAGATGTCACTACAGTAACCTTGCCTTCTCTCTGCTCGCTCATTTGATGGCAGAGAGAGTGGCCGGGGTTGACTACCAGCGATGGATCACAGAAAACATCCTGGACCGGCTGGCGATGGAAGACACCAGCTTTGACCTCACCACAGGGATGCAGAGCCAATTGGCTGTTGGAGTGTACTCAAATGGAAAACCAGCCCCACTCTATGACCTTGGCTGGTACCGGCCCTCTGGTCAGATGTTCTCAACAGCTGCAGATTTGGCCAAGCTCGCCATGATGCTGCTGGGTGCGTATCATCGCAAGCTGCTGGAGCCAGACTCTTTGAAGATCATGCTGACCCCGCTCTTTAGGTGTGATAAGGATTACTTTGCTAACCGTACTGGAACACCATGGGAGGTGAATGAGCTGATGGGCTATGAAGTGTTGCGTAAAGATGGGGATTTGGATGGCTACTCAGCCACTTTTTCCCTGGTTCCCAGATTGAAGCTTGGCCTAGTGGTGCTAATGGCAGGCAGCCGGTCTCAGAAACAGGATGTGGTCACAAAGGCCTACAGCCACATTGTCCCAGCCATAGAGAAAGCCTTCAGAGAGGCCAAGAAGGTCCTTGTTGCTCCTCCAAACCCAGATCATTACATCGGATTTTTCACTTACAGCAACATCACTTTCTATGAGATCAAAGTTGGGCCAGATGGAGTCCTAATCATGCAGCAGTTTGGTCCTCAGATTGAAGAGCTGATCCCAGAGAAGTACAGGACAATAAAACTTAACTATCTGGTTGAGCGTGTTTTTAGAGTGGTGTTTGAAAAAGAATACCCTTGTGTTTTGCGAGTCGGCACTGCTTCAGTGTCCCTGGAAGCTCAAGATGGCCAATTATTTAACTTCTATGTGTTAAATAAGCAGGGTTTGTCCCCTGGTTTTGATGCACCAGGGCTGAACACATATAATGTAGTTAGAATACCCCGTAGGCCATCCTTCTCCAGCTGAACTGAAACTGTGCTGTGGCCTAAAGACAAACGTTGTGTCTTTGGGATATGTAAGGGAAGGTAAACAGACATTATAAAATATTGAAAGACTAAAGTGAGATGTTGGGATTATTCTAGAGGTCACAGACATGATTGTGCTCTTGATATACCGAGAGCACAGATAAGCATGGCATCATGTTCAGTCAACTGTATAATGTCCTTCACAGAAAATTGATTAAATTCACTGCTGAATGATGTATATGAATATCCTTCTTGTGCTGGCCCTTTATTACACTTGAGAACTGAACAATTTGCACTGTGGTGAGAGTGCTTGTGTTTTTTTCCTGTCTTCATTTAAATTTCACATTGTAGTGATCTTGCTGTTCTTGAGTTTTCATCAAAGAGAGCTGCAGAACAGCCCTTATTGTGGCCATTTACATGAATATTTACATTCATTTTTTATTCAACTCTTAAACTGTGATTGAAGTTGCATGAAATGTGTCACTCATACATATTCATCTTTCTTTGGTGAAGAATGACTTTGTGTTACTTCACTCCTGGCAGGCAAAAGTAGGACATTGAAATGGCAAACAGGAATATCACCTATTAAATAGGTATGTTGCCAGAGATTTGAAACTGCTGATTCAAAAGCAACAAACAAGCACTGACATGTCACTAAGGCACAAATTGATTTTGCTCCACAATAAGAGGCGATTAAGGACAGGGATGCGTCTGTGTGCCTGTGTGACTCTTTCCTGTATAATCCCTAAAAATGGACTCCAATTCATCCCGACCTCTAACACCAATATGAATATGAATACTCCGCTCTGAATGCTGCAAGAAGATAACACATTCAAGAGAACAAAAAATAACCCTCATAATGCAAAGGCCAATGTTTTGTTTTGTATTAGATAGCTTGTCTGAGAATGTTATGGAAATGAAAAAGGTATTGAAAATGTTGTTTAGTGTTCAAGCATCCGGTGAGTGAAAGTGAGTGAATGTGAATGCAAATCTGCCTACTGTATCCATTTCATCCTGCTGTGGATGAAATATTGAAACTGGCATTCTGCTATGCAATTCAATGTTGTCACAGCTGACAGATTAAAGCTTATTCTGATGAGTAGTGGGAAGCAAAAATATAATTTGGCTCATGCAGTGTACTGGAAAAAAAAAATCACACTTATTATACCATGCATCGATTCTCAACCATTGCTCAGACTTGTTAAAGGCTTGGGCAATATGTTAAAGTTTCCCAAGCATGATAACAACTGTCATTATATTTGTGGAGGTGTGTGAGTGCAGTGCTCCTCCACCCTGATTCAACACTAAATGCTCACAGCAAAAAAAAAAAGAGTATGAAAACCACCTGCTGGAAAGCCAACGGGCAAGCCAATGGGCCTAAAAGAGGCAATCGGATTAAGGATGCCTTACAGCCTCTAAATAAGCAAAAAGGTGAGGATAATATATACTACTGCTAAGTGGGCTGGATGTACAGCCTGTAATATGCAGTGGTGTTGGTGAAGACTACCACATATTACAGGCCAGCAGCACAGGGGCAGATTACTTAGCATGGGCACTAGGACAACTTGCTAGTGACTGTAAGAGCCGATACAGTCAACCAATCACTCTATCCTAGCTTATTATTTTGGTTCAGATCACACTACATCATGCTACATAATGCAATCATGGTGATGAATAAACTCTTCAGTTTCATGGGTCAGTAATCAAAGTAAGAACACTCTAATAATATGTTGCCAGCATTTACATAGTTCAAACATATAACAGCTATGTATAGACTGCTTAATATTTATTTTGCTTTTAAATTAGCCATTACACAATAGCCATAATCAGTTTTCATCTTTGCAATCACAGTGAACAACAGCTTACCGGCTGGCCATGCAACAAGAGAAAACACGGTTAGCAACAGCTCACAGTAAATTATTACATTCTTTGTCCCACTGAAACACAGAGAAATATACGACTTCTTTTTGCAAATTAGCATCACATTAATTTTCAGATACAAAATATCAATTACAACATGTAATCATTCAGCTCAGATCGATCTGATTTCCCACTTTCCCACATAAGGCATACAGCAGTTACAAAATAAGACAGCAGGTAAAATGTGCAGGCACTGTTGAACGATTTAATTCATAGCTTCAATCAAAGAAAAAATAAATTACATACAAGCTTTTTAATGACATGTAATATGTTTAATAAAATTGTTAAACATTTTGGAAACTATGCTTATTCATATATATATATATATATATATATATATATGAGACAGTATCCATAATACTGCTGTTAAATATGAAGCTGGAGCCACCTGAAAGCAAAGCTTAGCCTAAAGACTGTAAATATAGGGGGACAGCTAAGGATTAAAAAAATCTGCCTTTTAACCTTAAAATGTATTTATCTGTTCAACAAAAAAGGTGTTTTTTCTCACATTTAGCCTCCTTTCCTGTTAGCAATATCAGGTATTCTTGCTGTTCTCTTTTTTTTATCACGCCAGTTTTCCTATACTTTCAAAATCACCTCATAGAAAATGTCATTGTCACTACACTAATCTGTGCTCTCCAAGCCAATCAGCTGCTAGTTCCTATTCTTTAACTTCATTGTCACTATGCCCTTCAGGCGTTGCCTTTCCTTATCTCAACCTCGCACTGGTTCTCCAAGAAATCTCATCCAAAGTCTTCAACAGCCATCTTTTTATTCCATCACCACCAAACCCCAGGGTTCCCAGTAACAGTCTCCCATAACTTCATGCTTCGTGCTGGACTCTATTCTATTCTCATCACTCTAACTGCCTAAAATTCTTACATTTGCATTGATATGATTTTGCAGTAGATTTTGTTCTTTTCTTTCAAATGATCTCTCCTTATTGAAATTTTTTTTTTTTTTGCACTAATCTGTACAATAAAACTTGAAAACAAGTTTTGGATTTACAGTAAGTTATGCACTGGATTATTTCTAGACCCTGTATTTCTAGGCAGCACCTCATCATTTTTGCACTTTTTTAGTAAAAGCAAACATGAGATGAGCCAATGTTAATAAAAAAGTTAAAGACATGCAGACGTGCCAATTTCATTACCTTAGGACAGACCTGCTTGTCCTCTCTTGTTTCAAGTCTTACTTCTAAGCTAAACTCATTTTCTTCTGGTAGTGTTTATCATACAGCATCATGTCAGCAAATTGTGAAAACCTAATATCCAAAATGTTAATCTATTGGTTTAAAGTATTTCTGCACCAGCTGCTTTCTAGCTTATTTAAATAAAATGTCAGAACACAGAGGTCTTGCACGTTGTCTCTTTACAAGCACATGTGAGGATTTCAGTGTCCATACTCAGTGTCATGTTAGGAGACAGCAAAGGGATGAAAGCATTGGAGTCCTTCCCCTCAGCCTGAGCTCTGGAACTTGAGATGGAGGGATCCAGTAAAATTTTAGGAAAAGGAGGGGAGTCTCTGACAGAGTTGTTGTCCTCCCCCTGGGAGCAAACAAGTTCTCGAAAACACTCTCTAAACCGTGTGGAGAGCAGGCTGTAGATGATAGGGTTGACTGCAGAGCTGAGGTAGAAGAAGACACCCGACAGGATGTGGACATATTGATAAATGTTGTGCATCAAGTCGGTCCACTGGCTGATAGAACTCCACAGGAGACGCTCAATGTGAAAGGGTGCCCAGCAGACTCCAAACACTGCCACCACGATTGCTGGAGAGAAAGACCATGCTTATAGACATTTTTGCAGAATACATTTCAATGTTAAAATTAAAATCCTTGTTACTAATCCTTTTGACTTGGTGGTGCCTCATGAAAATGAACCAAATTTTTATGAATTGTTAGCAATCCAACCATAAAGAGATTTCCCTCCTGAACTTTATTTGAATAACTGCTTAACAAACACTTAAAGAGCTTACGTCACAGAGAATGAGACAAAAGTTTCTAAAAAGAAATGTTCTTCTTCTCCTTACACAACACATTAATCATCTTGCAAGGGGCATGATTCCAGTGTTTGGAACTGCTAAAACTAGAAACTATCTTACTATGGTTTACTCTATGAGGTAAGAGCAATGATGGCAATGACTTCTCAGTCCACACCTATTTTTTGAAAATCTATCTTTTTACACAACATGAAGATACATCATATGGAAGGGAGACACACTGCAAACTAAAACAAATAAGTAGTACTTTCAACTCCCTTTACCCAACCGTTCTTTAGACTCAGCCTTCATTTTAATTTTAAATAGCTGTATATGGATGGATTAGAGTTAGGTGTTCTGGTGTGCTCAGTCAGTGCCATGCCATTGCAAATATGGCATTAACAAAACTTGAAAGACTAACATGTTCTTGCCCCAGGGTTTAAATTACTGTTATTCTGTCATGTGCTGCTGACATCACACAAATTTGTCAGCTTGTAAGGCTATTGTTTGGTCTGGTTTGTGAGCTAGATGTGGGCACTAGGAAAATTTGGTTTAGGAGAATATTGTGTTTTGAGTTCAAATATTCCTTTCCCACCACATTAGCCCTATTAGAAAAATAGTGCTTATGAATTGCACTCAAACGCTCTTATTTTCTTACTATGTTCTTTGTAAACATCCATATATGACAAAAGACAGCTTGTGTCAAGAGCTTTGAAAAATGGCAGTGTTCAATGCTCTGGGAATGAGAATGAAGTGGTAAGAAGGACAGATAAGCAGCTGTATTCATGACCA
>VUQS01069480.1:0-13620 GCA_015108495.1 Heterochromis multidens
AGGCATCAGCTACCAATACTACAGCTAAGCTATCAGTACTACAGCTACCGGTCATGAATGAGCAAACTGCTGAGTACTTTCAGCGTGGTTTTACAAATGATGAAATCCTTGCATTACTAGCTGAATCGCATGGTGTTATTATCAGCACAACAGCAATTTGTTCACGTTTGCTATACATTGGTAGCTCACCGATGCTGTCACTACCCGATTTTGAGTGCTCATGCGTCTGCGCCATCTGTTTCCAGGTAACAAGGAAATTACGTCATTCACGGAGGTTCCTGATTATTTTCTCAAAATTTCTAGTAATTTTCTTGAAATTTTGAGATACCTAAGTCGACACATGACCATATCTTCCCCAGGTTGCCAGATTGGGTGTGGGAATGCTGATCAGTGTCTATGAAAATTATTCCTAAACTGTCATTGCTAAACTGGTATATCACATAAATAACAAAGAGTATATAGGAAAAATTATTTACAAATAAATCACAAAATATACTCCTGTTATCAGAGAAATAGAAGTTACTTTGATATATTTAAAAAATACATTGTTGATATGGACACACAGGAATATTTTAGCATGTTAAGCTTATTGTAAGATCACCAGAAAGACTTGTTTTTATAGAAGGTTCTAAATTATAAAGTAGAAAGCTACTGGCCTGGATTATTAAGAAATATTTCAAGACTAGTTTTAATTTTTTAGAAGAATGCTCCTTTAACAAAAACTTCTTAATATAACCAATAATACATTTTACATTCGGCTTTTTTTAATGCTCACAGAACTGGATGGCATCCTTAATTTTAAGGATTATACTCTCTCTTCAGGCTTCCTGTTTGCACATTTAGATTTTAGCTCTATTGTACTGCCTCTTGGCCTATGGCAGCTGGGATAGCCCCCCTGACACGACCCTGAATTGGATAAACAGAAGAAAATGGATGGACGGATGGATGGATGGATGGGTGAACTGGTAATGTGGTTATCTTGTAATTTTTGATCACTTTCATCCAGGCCAAACTGAATTCACAAAAGGAAGTTACTGCTAATGTAAACTAAATATTTTGACAAGAAAAGAAAGCAAATAATTTAGACTGGCAGCAGAGGTGATAGGATCTGTAAATGCTTTACCACAGAGTTCAGTGGAGCTTCATTAGCAGTTCATGTGAACAGCTTCACCTTGCTGTACACATAGACTGTATATAAAAGCTTCCACATCTGAAAAGGGAGACTAGTGCAGAAATTGGATATGCCTGCAATGAAGCAGGTTTTGGGTGGGTCAACTTTGTGACTGACTTCTCAGTAAGATTTACCCCTTGCTCATCACATCCGGTTTCAAAAAAACACAGCGATGATCAACACTGTCAGCTTGACACTTCAAAAATGGCTGACAGCACAATGGCTACAGCCATCTTTAACATACAGTTTATGGATTTACAGTGCAATGGGAAAGCACACCTATTTTTCACGCCACGGCATGGCAGCACTAACTACACCACAATGTAAATACCATATTTGTTTGTCTGGAGGCTGATGGACCTCATTTACAGTGTAGTGAGATTCATGATATCAGTAGTTGAAATGGCTTGTAGAGCCCTCACAGCTCATGTTTTTAAATTAGCTGTTCCTTTGAGTCTTGTTATCGTTGGCTCTGCAGATATCACTGGTGGTATTGCTAGAAACATACAGCCAGCCCACACCACCACAAGTCTAGAGGCCTATGTGTGTCTGATCTTCATAGGGATATAAAACACAAACCAAACATATTTCTAAACAAGCCTGTTCATTTAATCCAAGTTGGCCAATTAAACAGTTTGCTTAAATGTTGTCTTAAATGTCTTACTAAATGTCTTAAATGTCTTACTAAATGAATTAAGCAGAAACAGAAGCAGTTTCATCATAAAGCTTTATTCCCAGCTAATCATATAAAAAGAAATTAAGCTAATTTCATTTCATCATCACCAACATATTGTGTTCTCTGCTGAGCCACTGAACCTTTGATATGGTTAGATAATGTTTACAAAATGAAAATCGGGCTTCTGCTCGGTTTGATGCCAGAAACAGCAATATCAACAGTTTATTCTGCTTTTATCAAAAGTGAGGCTAAATGCCTTAATTAAATTTGGTATCACTGTAGCTGGAAAACTACGCAAGCTCTTCAAAATTGTCTGCCAGCATGATGAGACTCAGTAATTGACAGAAAACTTGCCGCCTCTGGCGTCCAGTTAAGCCAGTGTGGTAGCATGAAAAACAAACCTAAGCTTGGTATTTATATAACCTGCAAGTGGTTATCAAAGCAGAGCAGTTTCTTGCAGATGTGGCATAGTCCACATGGACAGAGAAGAAAGCAATTTAGTCCCCTTATGGGATTAAAACTTCTCTCTAATAAGTCTGAGGTGCTTTCTCTCACTGAAGCACTGGAACGGCCAAGAAATTAAGTGCAGCTTTACAGTATAGCCTTTTACCTCGCATAGAATTTTTCTTATTTCCTTTACTGAGGCAAAATTAGTTTTTTTTCAATGAGTCACTAAATTATATTTAGACATTACTTTGTGTTGCTTAGAAACAAATTTAAGATAAAAATACAAATGTTTGGGGATCATGAACTGATGGCACCTTTTCCCAACGCATCTTCATCCCAACTGCATTTCATAAAATGCAGTTTTGTTAGAACCAGCTTGCATCTAAACATTTCACATGAGGTCTCGTTTGGCTCACCGGTGTGGCTATACTGACCACTGAGAGATATCGGCCCCATTTTAGAGACCTGCAATGCCTGTGTTTTTTTTGGCTCACCGATTCCCTTCATTTTCACTCACTGTCACTCGCTAGTTAAGTTTAGGCATTGAAAACTACTTAGGTAGGGTTTAGAGAACATTGTGTGTGGGTGAAAAATCAGTAATCCTGTATGTTGAAAAATTACAAATTAGGAGCGACAGAACAGTCTCTCTTTTGTTATAACCTGTCTGTCACATACGATACACAAAGGAAACCTTGTTTTCACAGCCACGTGAAAAAGGAAGTTTTCTCAGGACTCTATGCAGTCCTGTGAAAAACTAATAGCACCCCATGATTCAGTAGCTTGTAGAACCACTTTTAGCAGCAATAACTTGAAGAAATGGTTTTCTTTGTGACTTTAATAGTCTCTCACATCATTCTTTAGAAAATTGCTTCAGTTCATTGAGGTTTGTGGGCATTTGTTTATGCACAGCTCTCTTAAGGTCCAACCACAGGATTTCAATCAGGTTGAGGCCTGGACTATGACTATGTCATTGCAACACTTTGCCTCTTTTTTTTCAGCCATTCTGTTGTAGATTTGCTGCTATGCTTGGGATCATTGTCCTGTTGCATGACCCACAGCGTATAGGCCAGGCTTTAGATTTTGACTTTAGAATACTTTGGTAAACAGAGGAGTTGATGGTCGACTCAACAACCGTAAGGTGCCCAGGTCAAAACAAGCCCAAATCATCACCCCTCCACCACCATGTTTGACAGTTGGTATGAGGTGTTTGTTCTGATATGCTGTGTTTGCTTTTTGCCAAATGTGGCACTGTGCATTATGGCCAAACACTTTGATCTTGTCTGTCCAAAGGACATTGTTACAGAAGTCTTATGGCTTGTTCAGATGCAACTTTGCAAACCCTTTCTGACATGTTCTTTTTAAAGAGAAAACGCTTTCTCCTGGCAACCCTTTCAAAGAAGCCATACCTGTTCGAATTTTTTCTAATTGTACTGTCATGAACTTTAACATTTAATATGCTAACTGAGGCCTGTAGAGTCTGAGATGTAGCTCTTGGGGTTTTTTGCAGCTTCTCTGAGCATTGCACGATCTGATTTTGGAGTGACTTTGTTGGGACATTCACTCCTGGAAAATTGTGGCATTGTGTTAACACACATATGAATGCTTCAGACCAGCAAACTGCCACAACTTCTGCTTTTATAGAGCTGCTCGCACTTGCTGATGATCAGTTCTTGCTCGTCCTCTTTCTCCTTGTTTAAAGTAATTGTTAAACTCATCATTACAACACTGAGCTTTGGGTTGTTGTTTTCCTTAGAATTAGACTGAAGATTAAAGGGTGCGCTTTCTTCTGAGACCACTTGAATGCCTTTTTTGTGTTTATACTAACTGTCGTGTTTTTGTTCCTGTCTTTGATGTACCTCAATATTTGTTGTAAAAGCATTATATAAGTAGTGTTTTTGCTATCATCTTTTGCTATCATCATCTTCTTCCTCATTTCTCAGCATCTCATAGTTTATTTATTCTGCTCTTCACCTCATCTTCCCTCCAGCGTCCTCTGGTTTCTACAGACTGGCTGTGGAACACAAAGGCCTCCTCTGTGCAGGAAACAGGTACATTGTAAGAGGATAACCTGAGGACACACACAGACACACACAGCAATTAAAACTGCAGTGGTGTGTGTGTGTGTGTTTCTGTACATTGTGTGTATTCAGCCGTGGTGGCTCTGTGAGCTGAGTTCTTATTATCATTCTCTGTCGAAGCACATTTAGCAATGAGACAGATAACAAAGACTGAGGCATCTGTCATTTTTGAGTCACTCTAGTTTTTTTTTTCCAGTAAGCCAGTCTTCTCAGCGGTGTGTCTGTCTCTAAGCGATGGATCTGCAACTTCAAAGTCCGCAATGTGCTTTTGCATTATGTGTGCTTTGTTTTTCATATGTAAGCATATGTGCTTTTGTGGGTCTTTGTGTTAGAGTGTGCCTGTTTTTGTGTTTGTATACCAGTGTGGTCATAAATGTGGTTTCATAGGCTTAAACCCTCCCTTGCTCTGAGCTGTAATGAAACTAAACACTGTGTGCATTTCATATTTGAAAGTAGTTAGTCAAGACACATCCTGTCCTCGGTTTTATAGTTCGCTCTTAGCTGTATTGACCACACATTGTGTGGTATGTGTTCTCTGTTTGTCTCTGGTGCCCTCATTCTCTCTTTGCTGTCTTCTTTTTTTTTGTGTATGTGTGTGTGTGTTCATGGGTATTTTCTGTGCATCTTTGCATTTCTCCCTCTCACTGATTCTTTCAGGAACCCAAATCTGAATGCATCTTGCTGTGGTTTTCTACGGAAACTCAGTGTGTGTCTGCTTTCCCAGTCAGACCCTCCTTCTGGCTCCCACCAGCATGGTATGCAAATACGTGCACGTTTGCACCACACACGGAGAGACATGCAGCCGCAGTAAAAACCCTGTTGTTCCGCTTAGCCTCCGAGCAGTGATGTCATGCTACCAGTTTTCTGAGAAATATTGAACTGTCATTGCAGTTTATCAGAGTAGGCTAGGTCAGTGCCTCACCACAACACCTCTTACCTGTAGATGAGGTTTTTAACTGTTTTTAAACATATTCACAGCTTAATCACTGTAATTATTTATCACCTGTCTGTATTAAAGAGATACATGTAGATATAGTTTATATTCGATAAAATAAATCAAACTGACTTTATATTACATTCAGCAGGTGCTTCTTCATTGATTCAGGCTTTACATTATTTTTCCAGAACCACTGCCATGAACTGACAAAAATTATGTTAGATTTAAAAAGTAAATAATGTTCTTTCTCGTTTTTGGTTTAGTTTTTCTTTGTCGCATGCCTGCTTTCTCGCCCACTCACTCTCACACTCTCTCCCTTTCCTCTTTATGTTGACTTTAAACATCAAAAACATGAGCCAGATTCTCATTTCCATCTGACTCACCTGTTCTTTTGAGTTAAGTTAACTCTGTTCTTAAGGAGGGTCTCAAAGCCAGCTTGGCTGACAGTCAACAGCAAGATCATGATAGCATTTAAAAAAAAAAGTGTTTGCGAGTTGACTAACAAGAGCTCTAGCTTCTGTAAAGAATGAAAGGAAGGGAACCAGGTGTGTGTACTTTTAACATGTTGATTGTCTTAAATGGCTTTGAATTGAATTTCCTATGTGAATGAGCTCGTGCTAAGCCTCTTAAATGTCTATAATGCGCTATATGACAACACAAGTAACGTTTCCAGTTCCAAAGGTTCATTGCTTTTAATTGCGTTAGACGGAAGTAAATGAAAGTGAGCAAATGCTAAAACTCCATGCGCTTCCTTATCTCTTTTCACATCACTGTAGCATCCCCTAAAATAAAGAGGAAAGAAAAGCATCTCATTGGTAACTGCAGTTGTCCCCAGGAGATGTGTCTGTATGACACTGACACCAGAGTTGAGTAAAATATTTCTTTGAGGTAATGAGATGTAAGAGTTGTATGAGCAAGTAAGTGTGTAGCTGTGTTTGGATGTGTGCTGTGTGTGTTTGTGTGTGATGGTGAATAATGAGTTTGGCAGAGCTAGAGTCCTGTTTGTTTTTTTTTTCTGCCTGTCACCATCTTCCTTCCTTTTATCATCCTTATCTGGTTCCATTTCATTTTCAGCCTCTTGCTTTCCCTCATTTTTCTTCGCTCTCATCTTGAAATTTTCCTATCACATTTTATAGTGTATGTTTTTCTTGTTCAAAAAGTCTTTTTTTTTCATATTTTTAGCTGATTTTTTTTCTGTTTGTTATATCTTACGATGTGCACAGTTTCATTAGTGCTTTTTAGATTGAATATTACTGATTACTTTTGTAATATATTAAAGTCATCTTTATTGTGCTGTAAAGATCTCTGCTCATCTCATGTGAATGTTTAAGAAAAGGCTCTTCTCTCCTCGTCTCTGATTTTTTTTTTCGTCAGAACCTGAACAGGAGGTACTGTGTCACTGCTGCCTGCCATGTGGGTCTATTTTTTTTTTCTTTCCCATCTGTTGTCCCCTTTCTCATCTTCTTCATCTGTCTACCCTTTGCTGTATTCCTCTCTGTCCCAGTCCTCCCTCTAAAACTCTGTACAACACACTATTCTTCTCCATGCCTCAGTCTTTGACTCCTTCCCTGGAGGTGATGGCTGCATTGGTAACTGGAGCCCTAACAATATATTTCCTTACTTACAGTGGCCCCTCCAGACCATAGAGCTCACTGTTGCCACCCTCTCTCTCTCCTTTTCCTGTTCTTTCTGTGTTTTTTTGCCCTAATTTCATTCTTTACTTTGTTTGTCGCACTTCCCACAGACTCTGTTGGAGCTTTACTGTATACCTACTGTGTAGTCATGGATCAGGGACTATGCCTTCCCTGTGCCTTCTTTGTCATTCTCTTCTCTTTTCTCTAACACTGCTTTCCTGGGATTCTTTCATACTGTATACTACAGTATGTGTATACTACACATGGTGGTGCTTTCCATCTTTTTGCCATGTTTTCTTTCTGTGTTGGTCCCATATTCCTCTTCCTGTCACTGTTAGCTCATGATGCAAACAGTCCAACCCTTTTGTCTATCTATCTATCTATCTATCTATCTATCTATCTATCTATCTATCTATCTATCTATCTCTCTATCTGTCACCACTTGCTCTGGTTTTCCAGTCTTTGAAGCTGTAGCCCTTCTGTCTTTCATCTTCATCTGACTCCTCTTTTGCAGTCTCATGTTCCCTCTTATGTTCCCTTTCATATTAGACCCTTCATTCTATGTGGTTTTTAATCTTTCCTTTAGAGACCTTAATTCTATTTTTTTTCTATATTATGTAACAGAATGCGTTTTTCAAATAGTAGTATAAGACATAAATTAAAGCATATCCAGGGAAGCCATGTTTTCTTAATGATGGATATTGGCTTTATGTTTGGATTTGTTTGGATGTCAGCCCAGCCTCAACTCATTTTTGCCCCATAAGATTTTTTTCATGAACATCACCTTTGGCATGTCTTCAGTCGTAAAAATACGAAATTGGTGAGTAATAGTCGTTTGGAAAATTGGCCTCAGGGCCTCTCCTGCTGTGTTTTGTTTTATTTCAGCCACCTCTCGCCTTCATTCAGATCCTTTCATTCCCTCCACCTTCTCCTGGTGCTTTTTCTCTTTCTATCTGTCTCAAACCTTCTCCTCCTCCCATTTCTAGCATTGATTACATTTCTTCTTTCTGTTTCATCACTTTGCTTGTCTCTCAGATCTTACGGAGGTGGAAAATCTTCTGCTACACAACCTTCCCTCTTTGTGTTATCGTCTGTCAGACTGGCCCTCTCTGCTGTGTGAATATCAAGGACCACAAGCTCCTAAATACTGCCTGCTGATAATGCTGTACCTAGCTCTGCAGCAAGGAGACAGGTAATAACACACACAAGCAACAAAAAAACAGGAATTACACATTTAGATATATAGAAACACTCTTGGGATTTATTATGTTGTATTTCAGTGTTGAACATTGCAAACATTTTGTTCAATTTAAGTGCCCGGCAATTTTGTGTTCCAAGCTGTTATTTTTTTTGTGGAAATGAAAATAACCAATGCATATTTTAGCATCAGCAAAAAAGATTTTGCTTATACAAATTCTAAGCACTTGCTCAGAGTGCTGCTGCAGAGTGGTTTTGTAAGAGGGCTATTGCATAGTTTGATCCTCGAGCACTGACCTTATTCTCCCATAGCATTGCAACAAATGTGCCTGTGATCAGGACAGTGTGGCTGCTGAGTCGCTCTTCGTATCACTGTATTAACTGTGCTAAGGGAATCAATACTGAAAGCACAATGTTACCAAATGTCTCTGGAATCAATACCAGTGTTGGCAGCCAGCTGGCAGCACAACTAGTCTGGGTTCCAGTTTTGGCTGCATATAAACATTTCTCTATAGTATGTTGACATTGAGCTTATTAAATATTACATCTTCTCCCACTATGTGAGAATAGTTTTACTTTTTTACAATTACAGTGATTTCATGAAACTTTCATTATTAATATGGATTTGATGACCAAACATCTGAATTTTCATGTCTGTCCATCTCAAAGCACTATTTAGCTTTGCTGTATTTCATACTTTGAGAGCAGAAAAGGCAACATTTGAGCTATATTACTGTGTTTACATAGCCAAAATCTCAAGATGATGAATGCAGTCGCGCTATATTGAATATATCAGACATGTATGGATATAAATTCAGTTGATTTTACATGACATTGTAGCTTTCTCCTTATTCGAACAGTACTGCCGTGGCCCATTGAGGGTGGTCTTAAATACATTTTTTATAACCGGAGAAAAACAGCGTGTCGGCTTCTTTGGAAAGTTAAATTTTTCTTTCTGCGGATCCTCGGCTATGCATTAACCTCCTGGGAAGGCGATGAAAGCCTCTCCCTGCCACTGTGCGGTCTCATCAAGATTATGAGAGATGTGGCCAGAGATTTACATAGCGTGGGAGGGCTGAGGGTGCATGGCGTTTGTATACTCAGGGATAGGATCTCTGAATGTGTGTACGTGTCCTTTGTATATGTTTTTGTGTGTTTGTGTTGATTTCTGTGCGAGAAAGGGAGATATCAAGTTTCTTTCGTCAACATGTCCCTAGGGGCACTTTGTCTTCTTCGCATGCAGAGTTTGAGTGTTTGACCACTTTATTAACCTCAAGCAGCTGCGTCTGCTGTGTTTGCATGCAATCGGATGTAAATGTTTGGCCATATTTATGTGAACTTTGAATACTAAAAAGTAATGCCATGTGTAATGTGTGTGTGTGTGTAATCCAGGCTCCTCCCAGACCAGATAGTCTTCTCCAGTGTGGTGTGGCTGTTGCGTTCTGTGCAGGAGCAGGGCAGCTGTGTCCTGCCTCACTCTGTGCTCCGCTCTGCCCTCTACCTACTGGCAGTGACACAGGACAAGAGCCCCTGTCTAGATGTGGTAACTCTGAGCCAAAATCAAAACACACTATAACTTAGAAAACTTTTTAAGTAGTTACCTGCATACTGTACAGCATCATCATCGAAGTAAAGTGTAAACTTTAGCTAGATTTCAGGCTTTTTCAGCTGTCATTATGATGCCTTAAGGCTCCAGTATTTTTAACTTTCTTTTTTTTTTAACCTTTTATCACTTTGTAATGCCAAAACACCCTGACACCGAAGGCAGGTCTACCTCGGTTTAAAAAAAAATCATTTTTTTATTTTGTGTTCAGTAAATCAGTCTAACAATGTGAAAAAGATTGAAGGTTGAGATAGGTGTACTGACAAGCAATGCCATATTAATGTGTCAGGATCTTATCAAGGTGAACGTGTTCAGAATGATGTTTTTTTTTCCCCATGCACAGACGAAAAGAGCAGCACGTACCGGAGCCAAAGTTTTTTTATGATTGAATATGGAAACCAGTTTTGAGCAGGCTTAGAAATACTTAGAGTCAGAGCTTGACTGCTCATGTTCATCTCTTGATACAAAATCTATATTGTGCTGTAGAGAATTCACCGGCAAAGAATATTAACTATAGTTCAGCAACACAGAAGAAAAACATGAAATGTGCCCTTCTTTATTTCAAAGAATATTACGCTGCCTCTCTGAGACTACTCAATATTATATACCTTACGTTGACTGTGAACATAAATAGATTACAGAAGACTTGCTCCTCTGTCTAAGGACTCTGCCTCGCCTCAGTAGGGTTTCAAAAGAGTTCCCCCTTTGAATTGTAAAGAAAATAATTTTCAAAACTGTAAGTTTTTAATTTGGATGTGTACACTCAACTCAAAGAGAGTACTTTGGCTTCATCAATCTTTCTTCACTGTTATTCAAGGCTTCTTTGAATTGCATCAGCAAGGCACTCTCCTCCTGCCAAAGCTTCTCTTCGCTCTACTTTCACCATCCTGCGCTGCTCCACTTCATGTGTCGATACCCAGAGCTAGCAGAGAAATTTGGCGCCCTGGTCTTGGAATTGTGGTTCACCAAGCAAGCACAGTACACAGATGCAGTGCCTACCATGGTAATGGGAAATCTGCTTAAACTATATCCCAGACTTGCAAGTATTTGACAATAATTCAGTGATTTGATTGAACTCACTTTGCCTGTTTCACTCCAGCAACTTTCACTAATTAGTTTCACTCCAACAGAGCAACTGTTAGAGACACATTGGGGTGCATTTTCTGAATTCCCTTTAACTCTCTTAAGTCAGAGTTGATGAAAAGGTGGTTGGGTTTCATCTGTGCATACAGGCAGACACACAGGAGGAGAAAGAAAGCAATGCAGATGAGAGGTCGGATCAAAAGCCAGACATAGAAACCATGGAGCTGCTGCCTGTGATGGAGAAGTACCCAGCTGTCATACTGACCCTCCTGGTGAGAACCAGAGACCTTGAATAGGAGTTTAGAGTTAATAACTTAGCTATATTCAAATGAACACACATTTTAATGCTGCAGAATGCTGTATTACAAGTTGAACTATTTGAAACAAAAATTCGAATCGAGCATGGAGTAAATTCTCAGTGCCAGCCCCACATCTTACCCTTCTAAGTATCCAGCTTGCAGATCTCATATAGAACATGCTGTTTAAGCTTCTTTAACCTGCCCACAGTTGCTGCCCACATAAGTCACTATACGAATCACCTCCACCACAGATCCTCCTTTTCATGCTGTGCCTGACTTAATCAGTTTCATATCTGTTGTCACTGATGCCTGCTCTGTTCTGTATGGGGGTCTTTCTGCTGCTCTCATGTATGCACATGAAAGGGTGGGGAGGTCCCAGAAAGAGCTGAGCTGCTGTATATAATTCTTCTTCAGGCTATGGTTGTCTTGACTGAACTGGTTTGCTTTACTGCATTAGGATAATACTGTTACCAAGAGATATTCTAAATGAATGTGCCTTAATTGTTGTGTCTGTCTTTTAATTGACTACAGGACATGGTTTGCACCAGAGAGGCTCCCTTAGCAGAGCGAGCATTGGGTGTACTAGAAGTTCTTCTTGGAGGTCAAAGAGATTATCAGACAGATTTGTGTACAAACCTAAGGCCAGCCTTGCTCCAGGCTTTACAGCGGGTCACTGTGGAGAACATAGACCATGGGTTTGAACAGGGACATGCTGCACAGGGTAAGAAACACAGTGTCACAGAGTGTATAGATTTATAAAGGTAATGAAGAAATACAGTAATACTTCCAGCATCGTCAAAGAAAAACTATTTTAAGCAGAAATCTGTGCAGCAGTCAGTGTAACTTTGGCTCTAGTGTATTGAAATTAATGAGAAGAGATGTACCAGAATAGAAAAGATAAAACAAATTTCACTTTAACGTTACAATTTCTTTCTTTTCTTTTTTTTTTTTCAAAATGTACCAGGTGGCATTTTTATCAACTTCATGGAGAGCTGATTAAAAAAAATTGAGAGGCAGTTTTAATTCAAACTTCTGCAAGCTCTCGCTGGGAAATACAGAGATAAACTGCACAGCATAAAACCTCTGACGGCAGCGTCATACACTCGCCGTGCAGTGATGAAGCAGTAATGGAGTCTTTCATTTGAAGTTAATGTGCCTCAATCAGGGAAAGCACTTAGCATAATATGTGTGATTCCAATTGTTTTTATAGCAGAACAGTTTTTAAGTAGGCTCTACTCTGAACAGCATCCTCTCTGTTGGAAGAGCTGATTGCGTCTGTGTATAGATATATTATTAATACATGCTTAAAAGTGCATTTACACAAACTTACAAACAGTCAGACATGGTGTGCTGTGCAAATGTCTCGAACTACCCCTAATTTCTTTATGGTTTGCTTCCAAGGAGCCAGATTTTATTGTGATTTTTTAAAGTGGTCTTGAGTAATACTTCTCCAGGCTGGACATTTTTCAGTCCAGTCCTTGTACCTGACCATTTTCAGAGGAATGTTTGTTTGTTTGTTAAGCCACTTAACACTGACCTATAAATCATTCAAGCATAAAAAGACACCTAACTCAAGGGATGAACCAGTGTTGTGTCTGCGCATAACAAACTTAACAAAGAGCAAGTTTTAAATTGTATTTTTAGGCTCTTTGTTACCAGAAGCCTGCCCCAAAAACACACAATTTGTTCCCATTCTTTTAGTTGAATCTATGAAAAATGGCAAAGATAACACAGTTCGACAGGCATAAAATAGATTTTTTTTTACCAGCAAGGTGATTCCCAAAGAGCTACTAGCCCAAAACCTTGCACATCTCAGCATGGTTTTGCAATTACCAGACCTAAAGAGCAGACTCAGTCCACCAATAAAAGGCTTATAAGGTTTATTTACAGAATGAATAGAGTTAACAATAGGCAGGTGAGCAATTGGTGAGCTACTATTTCCATCAGGTGAGCTCAGGGAGGGTCTGCAGAGAGGGAGACAGCTAGTTAGTGAAGGCCAGCAGTAATGGATATTCGCAAGGGTGTGACGATATTCAACTCTGAGACCTCACTTGTTAGAGTCAGTGTTTGAGGTGTAGGAAAGGTAGCGGGTGGGCAGGCTGAAATCCAGGGAAGGCAAAAAAGGTCGGTGGAGAGTGGGCAGGCGAGGGCTGACTGATTCTGAGAGTGAAAGAGAAAAATGGCTGGTCATGATCTTCAGACTCCTCAAGGGAACTCAGGTATTTTCACCAGGAAACGAACTGCGAACCCTGAAAACAGAATGACAAAAACTAAACTGGAAGAGCCAATTTATCACCATGGTGGAGACAACGATCAGGTGGATAATAACTGCCACAGCCATTACTTAACCTGTTAAGCCCCAAGTGTCTTTCTGAGGTTTCTCCTCAAAGTGAACTGAATATTTATCTGCAATTACAAACTCTGTGTAAACTATCTTGGTATCAAAATTAAGCTAACACTTGTGAGACTTCATCAGGGGCATAAGCAACACAGCA
>VUQS01069481.1:0-30206 GCA_015108495.1 Heterochromis multidens
AGTGGTTTTCGTCTTGGAGCTCTGCCATGCAGGCCATTTTTGCCCAGTCTCTTTCTTATGGTGGAGTCATGAACGCTGACCAAGGCAAGTGAGGCCTGCAGTTCTTTAGATGCTGTTCTGGGGTCTTCTGTGACCTCTTGGATGAGTCGTCGCTGTGCTCTTGGGGTAATTTTGGTCGGCCGGCCACACCTGGGAAGGTTCTCCACTGTTCCATGTTTTTGCCATTTGTCGATAATGGCTCTCACTGTGGTCTGCTGGAGTCCCACAGCTTTAGAAATGGTTTTATAACCTTTTCCAGACTGATAGATCTCAATTACTTTGTTTCTCATTTGTTCCTGAATTTCCTTGGATCGTGGCATGATGTCTGGCTTTTGAGGATCTTTTGGTCTACTCCACTTTGTCAGGCAGGTCCTATTTAAGTGATTTCTTGATTGAGAACAGGTGTGGCAGTAATCAGGCCTGGGTGTGCCTAGAGAAATTGAACTCAGCTTTCCAAAGATGTGATACACCACAGTTAATTTATGTTGCAATGGGGGGGCAATCACTTTTTCACACAGGGCCATGTAGGTTTGGATTTTTTTTCCCCTTAATAATCAACAACCTTCATTTAGAAACTGCATTTTGTGTTTACTTGTGTTATCTTTGTCTAATATTTAAATTTGTTTGATGATCTGAAACATTTAAGTGTGACAAACATACAAACAAATAGGAAATCAGGAAGGGGGCAAACACTTTTTCACACCACTGTATATACTTAAATACATATGGTAATTATGTGTGTGTATATGTATATACAGATTCAAATTCAAAGATGCTTTACTGTAATTACAGTTTTTTAAAAACAATATTGTCAAAGCATCAAAGTACAATTTATAATAAAATAAAAAGAACTGTAGAAAAAAGAACAATAAAATAACACAAAGATCAATACATATATTAATTAATTCAATTCATTTCAACTCATTCAGCGTCCCTCAGATTGTCGCATGTTGATATACTGGGCAGCCAGTGATGTCCTAGGAGTAGTTTTTAATATTGAGATGTTTAGCTCATTGAAATTTGGAATTACAGAACTGAATTTGGTAACGTAAGTATTCCTTACTCCATTAAATGATTTACATTTTAGGTGGAAATGCATCTCAGTTTCAACCTCACCTGCCAAACAGTGATCACATGTTCTGCTTTCTTTCAGTTGCCATGATTTTTTGGGTCGTCCATGTTTGTGGTCACTGAGCCTATACTTGGTTAGAATCTGTCTCTACTTTCTATCTCTGATGTTAGGAGATACTCTGACAATTCATAACCTCTGTTTAAGGCTAGATAATTTGCTTTGGCCTTTAGTTTCTTCTTTCCAGGTAGGTGTCTTTGCATTGTGTTAGAATTCGGTTTACTCTGATCGGTGTTTGGAAAGCCGTGGCCAGGGTGTGTTTGGGAGAAGGCAGTTAGTGTCAGCACCATCTGACATATATACTCTTTTAGAATTGTAGCTTTTTCCTGTTGATGAAATTACCTCTTATTATTAATTTACTACATTTTAAATCTTATTTACTTGTTTAACTTCGGAATAACTGCCCCTTGAGGCGCTACCAGGATGGCTGCCAAGTAGCAAATTTTGCTTCTAGAAGAATTCAACAGCTTTAAACTTCTTGGTTATTGTTTTCAACATTTTTCAAGCAATAGTCTTACTTTATATAAGACATGGAGTAGTTTTCATTTTCCTGGCAAGGAAAATAATCAGTAACACTACAAAGTAAACAAATAAAATATCTTAAAACAATCAATTTCAGACACAACTCACACTGTTAATATAAGACCTAACCTGAACAATGATTGAGGCTCAGAGCTGCTGTTGGGCAGGATGGCTAATATTGTGGAGGTAAACACACCCTTGAAGCTTACAGTGGATTGAGTTCACATATGTTTTGCTGCTTCTTTTTATGGCTTTATTAGTTTGTTCTACACAGAAATACGAGATGGAGGGTAATTCTCATCCCTTATACCAATTCTTGTATACTTTAAACATTTCTAGTACAGTGTAGATACAGTAATTATATAGCACAGTTTGGGTACCTTCATTAATTTTCTATTTTATTATTTAGAGAGAACATTGAGCACTTTTCTGAAAACTACCTTATCTTCAAAGGATAAGAGTACTGTTTTTTTCCTTTAGACAAATAAACAGTGGCATTTTGCATACAGATTCATATCTTTTTTTAAATTTAATACATATAAATTTATTTTCAAGTATGCAAGGAAAGGCAAGAAGCTTTGAGTTTTAATATATTAACTAGTCTATAAGAATTGTTTGCAGCAGCTATTTCTGCAGCTATGCATGAACATAGCAGCCTGTTTATTCTACTTTTGACAGTATATGTAGGACGATGGATATAAATATTTTGGGTGTTCTATATTTTTGCTCTTTTTACTTGAGGGCTTTTGTGCTCTCTCACCTGAGCTCTCTCCCTCATTTTTGTTTGCTGCCACTTTTAAATGGAGATGGAAGGACCTAATGTTCATTACTAAAGCTAACTTCACCTTCAGATTCAGGTTCAATCTTGGTGTTCAGTCATCTTCTTGTCAGTATAATTTGTATATTTTGTCACCACAACTTCTTTGATGTGCAGTCAACATCAAACTGCTCCAAGCTTTTGTGGGTGGAAAAAAATAACTAGTTGCTGAAAATAATTAACTTTGAGCGCAAGTACCAAATATGTAAATGGTGTTTAAATGACAAAATTTGATTACTTTAATGTTAAAGGGATGACCCCAAAAGTGGCTTACTTAGTTTTCGAGATTAACATGGATCAAAAACACAAAAGTTGTTAAGATGACTCAAATAAGGGGAGGATAAAATTAAGCATCATTTGTGTTTAGCTAAAGTCAAAGAAGTGGAGTCAGTGAGCAATACTCCTAAAAAACAGCTTGCAGCTAGCCACTTATAGGGATGGGTCAAATTAGAACTTGAACATGTTTTTAAATGGCTTAAAGTTAATTAAATTGGCCTCTGCCAATCAGGCTCAGTCAGTCATATTTATTTTAGCCTATATAGTGACTATGTCTAGCTTGCCAATATGCTCTGCCAATATTATTTAAAGGGGACTAATTACTTATATGTTAGATGAGTGAAATATGGTGGGGTGGCTCACTTGATATTTTCACCTCTTTTGCATCTCTATAGTTTACAGTCACATGCATATATTGCTGGATTCAGCACATTTATACCTTTCCTGCAATCCCTTTCCGGTGCTTCTGGGGAAATCCCAGCAAAAACTGCCTTAAAGTATATGAATACATTAATCAAATTGGCTCATATTTGAAATTTCCACCTTTGAAGCACATGCACATTTACAATGATATGTATATAATGGTGCTTTTTGTAACTGAAACAAAAATGGATCATTGCAATGGTGAAGCCATAAATGTGGATTCTTTGCTCTGGTAACTTCAAGAGATCGTGCTGAGTGTATCGTGTTCATATTCTGTTAACAACAGCACATATCCCAGTATGTATACCTGAGAATGTACAACACAGAAGCATAAATGGAGACTAGTGAAATATTCATGTTGCCATATGTGCACAAAGCAGCGGGAAAGATAGGAGTGAAGAAAATAGTAGAGCGTAGTAGCAGAGTAAGGAGGGAAAGCAACCAAACAGAGGAGTATGAGTTTCGAAAGTGACAGGTCCATTATTTCTTTCATCCATTAATAACCAGCCTGGTCATTAGCGTGAGAAATGAATCCAGGCGCTCACAGAGACAAACAAACACATTGCTAATCTCTGTTCTCAAACAGAGTGTCAATAGCCCGACATAAATGAGGGGAATGGAAAGCGAGCAAGAGGTCATGGTGATGAGAAAGAGGAAAGTATAAAGAGAAGAAATATGGTAAGAGATTGTGACAGAGAGTTAAAAAGCTGACGGGGATGTCAGGGTTTTGTAGATATGATTCGTAGAAATTGATGCTAAAAATATCAAAACAGGGCAATGTAAATGGGCGGAAAGAGGGAAAGGAAAGGAAAGGAAAGGAAAGGAAAGGAAAGGAAGACGAAATTAAGTGGCTGTGATTTCTGCTAGAGAATTTTTATTTCTCTGTTTGGGCAGTGATGGCTCTGTTATTTTTCATCATCTGTGAGGAGCCAGCTAAGTCATTAGTGCTAGAAATGAGTCTTTGTTCACAGAGACAAACAAACACAGCACTGATCTCGAGTCTCAAACAGAATGCCAATCAACAGCTACTGTATATGTGTTTGTGATGAATGGTAATTAAACTGTGAGAAGGACAGAAAGAGAAAGAAGTAGTCTGTGGTCTGTCCTGCATGCCTTCTTGCAGCATCGATTCCACAGTGAAATCAACAAGTCACATTTCAGAAAGAAATGCCCATTTGCTCTCTCACCATGTCTTCATACTTCTTAGCCTATCTTTCAGTCATACCTTTTTTTTCTGTTTTCATCTTGTTTTAAGACTCCTAAACACACTTCCCACAGGTGTTTCTTTTTCTTTTTCTTTGTTTTTGAAAAGGAGATCATACAATAATACTTGGTAGAGTACAATAACAGAAATCGTGCTGATGGACAAGGACAGAACCTTCAAATATACCTTCTGTGCCTGCAGGCAAGCTGCTTGGGTGTGTCTGTGTGAATGCCAATCAATGGCAGTAAATTCAACAACAGCTCCAAACTAAGGCTGCAGATGTCGCTTTCTTTATAAGATGATAAATGGAAAATATAAAACTTTATTGATCTTCATGTGGACACTGGGTTTTTGCAATATAAACAGTAATATGCTTAGATCCAGAAGTAAAACTTTAATGCAATAAATTCAACAATATAATACAAAAGGAAAATAGAAGATAACATTTTATGAAGGCATATAATCATAAAAACAAATGCAACCAACAATTTTAACATGTCTAAGTCAACTAATCCTAGTTTTTTAAAACCACTTTTCCCCTTATCCTAAACCTTAGTCTGACTGTAGGCCAAGTCTTCAGCCTAAAATGTAATCACTGACCTTATTATGGTGACTTACTTGAATCCCCACAATGTGAGAGTGTAAACGAATTAATGTCCCCCTGGTTCCCCCAGTAGTGCCACACACATTCAAATGACATCCCACTCAATGATGTTGTCCTGAAACCCAAACTGGTAACAAGTTGGGATGCACGTAACTGAGTAAACACTCATATACAGTTCACACATGCTTACATGCAACACAAAATTACACAAATGCAGAGTTGCTGTCTTGACCTCTTTAATTGTACTGCCAAGTCTGTATTGGATTTGTGTTTGGAGCCAGCCACCTGCCCTATTACTGTGTGTTCATCACATAAACTCAGACACACATATAGAAAGGTGTGACCAAATAGCTTTTAAAATATTGGTAACCAGATAAGGAAGTGGAGCCCTAGCACTAAGTGTGATGAGCACTTTATGAGTAGGAGGAATGCAATGTCAGAAGGTGGAGTTGGAGGGAGCTATATAATGGACAATCACATTGGTTCCTTTCAGCCGCTTTAATTGCAGCAGACAGTTTTCTAATGAGCCAGGAGGAGAGGCCAGGTCAGGTTCTCATCAGAAAGAAAAAAATTCTGTGTGGTGGTGAAACTGCAATTATAGTAACTTGTGCCTTATTAATCCTGTCTGTTTTTCTTGTTAAAGTAAGTATTTACTACATATACTAGCAGTTCAGTTGTTTTTATGTGCTTTGTTTTACACGTGCCCACTACTGCAAATATTCTGAGATTAGCAAGAGTTGTACCTTTTTGGAGAAATCCTTATAATAATTCAGCTTGCTTGACAGGCAATATATGAGTACTTTAGAGGATGCGCACTAGTGTGGGAAGTCTTATTAATAGTATAAATATTCTGTCTGATGGGGGTCAGGATGCATACCTATATGAACTGTCTTTTTCTACAACTAATTTCAGACGTTAATCTTGAATCTGCTCACAATTTTTTACAATAACATAGACAAGTTTTTTAGATTTTGATTCTGTGTAAGTAATTAAAGTATCATGCTGTTTGACTTATACACTGCAGACAGAAAAGCACCTTGTTACTGTATAATTGCTGCAGTAATCAATGAGCTGAAAGGAATGTCATGTAGAGGAGATTTAAAGAGTTGTTGATTACATAGTTGGTATCAATTTGCCAATAATCTATACCAATGAAGACTTAATTGCATTGAAAATGCTAATTGATACAGACTTGTTGGAAGATTTTGATATGTATATTTAACCATCAGAGCAAATAAAAGTCAAAGCGACAAATGCTTGCATAACATACATATTATTTTGTCCATTTCTTTGTGTCTGCCCATGACAATTAAAGCTGCAAAAATGCTTTGTGCTTGCATTTGCATTAAGAGGTGATCTGTGCAAGCCGTAACACAACTGCAATTTCATGGTGAATGGAGAACTGAAAATACACTTTTATGCTAGATTTGCATAAACTTTGTGTCTGTCTACCTCAGTGTAAAATGTTTCATTTAAAGCTACGATTTGTGTGTACTAAAGCACAAAAGGACAAACTTGCGTCCAGCGAAAGCCATCTTTCAACCGTGTTTGTGCAACTGTAATTTTTGTTCTGGCAGGATCTAGACGTCTAAGTAAGTAAGTTATTTTCATCCAAAACAATGTGAATGCAACACAGTGCTTCCTCTTTCTGCATTTTATATTGTACAGTATATTTATTAGACAGGTTCCAAGCATGATCCAAGCTGATCTTCATGTAGGGCCTCTATCATCTGTATGTTTGTCTGCTTGCTGCGATGATCCCACATCAGCCCCTGTGTCATTGGGGAGCCTGAGGCCTTGATAAAAAAAACAAAAAAAAAAAAGATTTAATGGTGGTCTTTCACCAGAGCTCGTGTGTGTGTGTGTGTGTGTGTGTGTGTACACTAGTGTCCTTTGCTGTCCTTCATTTTCAAATGACTTGGGTATTGCTTGAATCATAAATTCTAAAATAAATGAAAATGGATGAATACAAAATGGAAAAACAAAATCCCTACTGTGAATAAAGAAACCTTGAAATTACAGTATTACACAGCAGATTCCTCATTCACCCCCTACATTTATAGTTCCCAGGCTATTTGGTGACACTTTTATCTAACTGTGCCTTGATCTCTGACCTCATGTGGAATTTGCTGGGAGCCTCACTTTGATTTGTTTATTGTTCATCTGTTACTATCTTCCTTGACAACAAAAACTGCAACAGTGAAACACATCCATAGTAGATCTGAGAGGAAAACATGCAGTTAGTGTAACTACATAGACTTTTTTTTTGTGTGTGGGTGGAGGGGGGCTGGTCATTTCTGGTGTTACTAACCCTGCACTGAGCTCAGATGGACAGAAACTCACACAGAATTCTTCAGGGATTAGGGTTATCATTGATCACAGTGCCAACAAAGAGTATTGCTATCAGCATCAGGATATACTCTGCTCTTTCTTCCTGACTCTCCCTTGGCACCTGCTCTCTAAGCAGCTCAAATCAGCAACTGGCAAGCAATCAAAATAACAAATGATAACATGTGACTTTGACCTTGCAATAAGTAGCAGTGGGTCGAGCTCTCACCTACTGTAGAAACTATAATTTTTTGCCAAGTAACATTAACAGTTAAATTTTATTGGTGGCCAGTTACACTAATGAACTCTAATGCATTAGTCACATGACTCCATTATACGAAAAGATGTCGTGTTAGGGTTATTTGCTGAAATAACATAGCTTTTTTCAGTTAAAATCTTCTTGTAATAGTAGTCATTCTTGACTGACAAGATATTTTCAGTTGGATGATGTCTTATACATTGTAAAGTGTATTTATAAATAGGAGGAATTTATGAGAACTTGTGATGCACTGCGATACAGAAGCGCAAAGTTTCTCTTAACATCAGATTGCCACTTAATGCAACCATATAGAACCAGTATTGTTATATTATTTCAAATTTCTAAGGCTGTACATTTCTTCTTTTGAAGTCTGGTCATTTCACTGTCTGTCATGGTACTTATACACAATATGAGGGAAGTAAAGGCATTCCTTTTAAAAGCCTGTGTGCCTCACTGCTGTCCTCCTGCAATCCAAAGGCATGAATGGAGAGGTTAATTGGTGATTCTGATTTAGCTGTAAGTGTAGATGTGTGTGTGTGAGTGGTTGCCTGTTTCTCTGTGTTAGCCCTGTGATGGACTGGCGACCTGTCAGTCCCTAAGTGTTATTCCGGTTGTATCGGTTGTTTGTTGGGTGAATGCTACAATATATCTGTATTTGAATCTGTATTTGAAATATGCATCCATAATGAAAAACATGACTGCATGATGTCGTCAGCCTGCGGCCATATGGAGCTTAATGTGTTGTCTTCCAGAGAGATAAAAGAGAGCTCAATGACTTATCTACACTTTTAACAAGTGCACTCCAGAGAAATGACAAACTCTTTCATCTCTTAACAAATCCCTTTCTTGCACAATACATGCTTGGATTTTGGCAAACATTTTCAGATGGTTTTTGACACTTTTTTTTTTATCTGTGGTATTGAATAATTCAGTATTTTCAATTTGTACAGCAAACCTAGCGCTACTGTGTGAACTTTAACCTCTGTTGTCAAGTCTTGTTTTCTAAATTGTTGAGGATCCATTATTGAATTTTTTTCATCTGAGAAGTGTATTGTGCTTTACACTGGCACACTGAGTTACAAATTTGTTGAGACAAAAGAACAGGCATGCTGAACCTTTGACTTATGAATGCGGTTGAAGTGACAGTTTTGGCAGCCAAGCTAGAGGAGGGTTACAGTAGTCAAGATTTAAAATGATAAGAGCGTGGATATGTCAGCTATGGGTTGGGTAACATCACACTCGGCAGTCTGGCCAGGACTCACTGTCATGTTGTCAGTGCTGATGGAAAGGTCTTCAAGGAGATAAGACTCACATGGGAAAATAGCAGCTCAGTTTTGGCAGCGCAGGCTGAGATTCAGGTGTTGGGAAGCATCCAGCTCAGCTCAAAATGTCACCCAGACGGGCTGAGATTCCACCTCATAGGACAGAGAGTTATCAGCACAAATGGAAACAAAATATTGGCCCACATTCAGCTGCTCATCGGAAAAATGTGGTGGTAATGTAATCTCATACACATGGTAATCACCACATTAAAAAACTATAAAGCAGAGGTGTCAGACTCATTTTAGCTCATGAAATGAATCCCAATTTGATCTCAACAGGCCTGACCAGTAAAACCGCTGCATAATAAGCTTAAATTTTATTTATTTAAAAAAATCATTCAATAAATAAAAAAGTTTTTTTTTTTTTCTTTTAGTCTTAGGACGCACAAGTACATTCAGAAAACCTTCTCCTTTAATGAACTATCCTTTTTTTACAAAACAGATGATCAAAGTCCCGAGATGTCTTAAAAAATGCAATTTCAACAATATGCTTCTGATTTTCTATATTCAGTGTATTGTCATTACAAAGTAAACTGAAAGCAAACTAACTCCAAGCAAAAACACAAATATGTCACTACAAACCAAGTGAGAACATTCAGTCCACTTATTGGCCAGATGTGTCTGGGGTGGGAGCTGCAAAAGTAAATAGGAAAATAATGGAAGGAGGTGCTGTGTTCTGGACTAGCGAGCCCTCGGTTCATTTTATGGCTAGTTGCTACAGTTTGTGTACTTTGCACATCTGCCGTGCTATCTGGCTATGAGAAGGCATTTAGCTCAAACTCTAGCATACAGCTGGGCTTGGTTGGATCACGTTCACCATGAACCCCGAACCGGTCATGGCAGATGGCTGCCCCTCCCTGACCCTGGTTCTGCTGGACATTTATTCCTGTTAAAAGGGAGTTTTTTCTTCCCACTGTTGCCAAGTGCTTGCGCACGGGGTCGTCTGATTGTTGGGGTTTTCTCTGTATTATTGTAGGGTCTTTACCTTACAATGTAAAGTGCCTTGAGGCGACTATTGTGATGTGACACTATATAAATAAAACTGAATTGAATTGAATGAACAAACCACTCTGGAGTTCATTTGGAATTGGACTGAGATGAGCTCCATCGAAGGGTCTTGGTGTGGTTGTTTTGGTCCATACCCGAGTGTGATTTCCATATTCAAATCTGCACAAACCGCACCAAGGATGTCATAATCAAGGCTGAGGTTGGACCCAGAAAGCAGACCCAGACAACTGACGAGAGTCTTAAAAGGTTTATTTACAATGCTCAAGAAAAGGGTTGACTGAGTGAAGCTGCTACAGGAGAATAACTGGAGCGATCTGCAGGGAGAGGGAGAATCACTGTTAGTGAAAATCAAAGTGAAGGAATACTATCCGTCAACCTAAAGTCATGGAAATGGAGGCTTACTTGTATTAACAAGCACTGAAGGCACAGGAGGGAGTAGGTTGAAGGCGGGCAGGCTGAGGCTCATGAGAGTGCGAGGGAGAATGAGCCGGCAGGTGTGATCACGGTATGATCAAGGTAAGTAGATAAGAAGCGTGAGTTCGGCTGTGGCTCAATTTCTCCAGAGACAGAATGATTAACTTGACGGCTGGCAGAATATTCGGGAAACACTAGGAAAGTTGCCAGAGAGACTGAAGTTACTTGTCGCAGGAATAAACAGGATTTAAACACTCTTGGGTTTGGCCGAGTTACCACTGTAGCAGAGACAATGATCTGGTGGAGAACTGCTGCTACAGCCATTAAATACCTGGTCTTGATGGGCGAGAATGACAAATAGGTGTGCGGGAGCAAGCTCGGGAACAGCAGCTCCGCCTACAGATCCACCTGCTGCAGGAGAGAGAGGGAACAACCCTAACCTGCCCACTTAGGGACTGGGCAATGATTCAGACCTTTGGCTCAGATGAAATTAACAGTTCAGACAGCAGTTCTCATGACATGATCCATTCTTAACAACTTGCAAGACAATGTTTCCTGGTGCAAAATACAGTAAATAATCACAAAGCAAAAAATTATTGTTCTCTGTCATTTTCACACTTTTCACACTCAGCAGTTTTCACACCTTTTTGACACACACATCGAGCCTTACAGAGATGTTGACCTACATGTAGATCCATATGTAATTAGTTAAATGGGTGCTCTTCGTGCTACTTTGAGTTGGTCAGGCTCACTGATAAGAATTTCATATAACCCATGTCAAGAAATTTTTTTTATTTCAAAAGTTGCATCAGGCTCAGCTTGTCTTGACTTTCTGTACATACATTGTATGAGATTTTGTCCTTGAGAATTTATACAGTGGAGATGTTGAGTGCAAAGTTTGCACAATGGCACACAATCTATGGGAAAATATGCTCTATTATAAAATATCTCAACTTTTCTTTGAAAACCTGGTCAATTCGTGCAGCATCTACTTTGAGCATGAGCTAATATTCCTTTAGTGAACAAACAGAAAAGTGTTTACATGACAACATTTTTTCTAGCTATTCATATTTAAACATATTTAAACTGAAATCTTCACCTTAAGCTCTCGAAACATTTGAAAAAAAACTTGTTTTTATTTCTTAACTAAAGAAAAAAACACACCTGCAATAGTTGTGTAGTGTTTTAGCAACAACTTTATGTCAAATTCTGAATACATATGAGCTCCTCTTTCCCATAATAAAAAATCTTGTATGACAACACTAGTACTCTAACCTTTAACCTCCGTCTGAATGTCCAAATATCTACCTGGCTTTCTCTTAGCAATAATTTATTCGCCATTCTTTTTAGTATTATATCGCTCCCTGACCTCTCCAAACTTTTAAGTTCCCAAATTTTCTTTCACTGCTGCACAAGCATGCATATTTTCTCCACTGCATATTCATGCACATGGAAAACAGGCTCCCATGATACCGTCACATTTAAAAGTCTTGAAAGTCAAGGAAAAAAAAATTCATCCAGCTTTAAATTGGAGATAAATACCTTCACATTCATTCCAATTACTTTTCCACTCTACTATCAGCTTTTTGATTAGCATCCCTGTCAGCTTTATGATTATGATGCCGACTTTGTTGATCACAACTGTTGTGATGATGATGATGCTGATTGTGTTTGTGATTACTCTGGTTATTGACTGTGGCTGTGTCTCTGGCACAATCATTTATCGCCCATAGCTCATTCTGAATAGAATTTTGCAGGAGAAAACTACAAGTTTTAACTAGTACAGGCATGTGGGAAATGTAAATCTGTGTAGGATTTTAATTTAGTCAATGATTAGGTGTGAAAAAAATAATAATAATCATCCTTAACTGCCGACTTGCTTTATTATTAGGTAGAATGTTTTGTTTTATCTTTATCTTTTATTCTATGTTTAAAGTGAGACCACTGTAGCATCTGAAGCCACAAGAGACAATTACAGGAAAATCCTAACAGTAAAAAAAATACCATTTACTGTCATCCATGTTCATAGCAGACTAAGTAAGTCAAAAGCAATGAAATGGGTGGGAGTGTTTAATTAATCAATGGTGTATTTCATTGCTTGGGAATTTAACGTTTCATTTGTAGTTTGAAGAATGTCGTATTTCATTATTCCAAAGTGGCCTGGTCTTGCTTACTGTCCTGTGCAGAGGAAGTAATTCAGAAATAGAAAAAGCCAAAGACACGGCACCTGGGGAGGGGTGTTGAGAGAAAAGAGAGAGAAATAATCAGAAAACAGCAGCTCCCTTACGGAAAGTATTCCTCTTGTTTCACACATGATGCTTTGTGAATTGGGTGTGAATAACTGCAAGCGCACTCCTCCAAGATAGGATTTGTATGCTCACACAAACAAACACATAGGCAGAGGTTAAGGCATGTAATCAGAACAATAATTTGCGGAGGAAATGAAAGCATAGTCAAGGAAAACAAAGGAGAAATAACAGTAAATACTGCCTCTGTATGCAGAAGCTCAAATCTCATTTAACAGCAATTAAGGAGGAATTTGAGTAAGAATAGATGAAATGATAAATAAACACAATGTTTTTTAGGTGGGTTTGTCAGCTGGCTTTCCAGAAGGGAAGGGAAAGGAAAATAACAACGAAAAATGACGGCAATGATGATTATCTGTGGAAATGTTCCTGTAAGGGTTTTCTTTTTTCTTTATTGGCAACCAGCACAAATTTTCCCAGTGAAAAAGATGAAACAAAGACTATCTCATCTTGCATTCTTTGTGGATTTTATTTGATGAAGTGTCTGCAGATAGCATACCTGACAGGTCTACACAGCACATTTCAGTCCTTGCTTTGAATGGCAGAAGGGCTGTCTGTCTAGGTGAATGATGTAGATCTCGTTCATTATTCACAGCAGCTCTCTAAACACATAGGACCTCACAGAATGGCTCCTGCCTCAGAGTGCTTCAACCAAAACAAATCTGCATTTACAGCAGGGCTTCTAGAAATGTTATTAAGCTCCTCCATCACCCTTACTAAATCTGTTTCAACAGCTTGGCAGGAAGTGTGTGTGAGGTATGTTGGAGTTCTTTCCATGCTTCTCCACATCTCAGCCAGAGCAATTGTAAAGAGCATTAAGCATATGAATGCAAAGATCCACTTAGGGCTCCTCTGAGGAGTCACTATTTTAAGTGAGGGGATTTCTTCAAGCCTCACTATCTTCTCAGTATCTTAAGCATGACTCTAATGTTTTCAGTCTAATTATACTGATCTTGTAATTACACAGTGAGAAAGAAGGATTTTAATAGAAGCATTAAGGCTGACTTGACCGATCTAAGTGGATATAAAATGGAGAATAAGCCACTGAACTCTTTTGCTGCCGAATGTTGAAATATGAGGTTTTCCAGGGAGCAGCTGGTAAGATTCAAGTTGATAGTGCGTGTAAAAGCACCTCCTCTGGAGCCTGGCTCAAAGACGAGTGACTAGACTCATATTGTGGTTCAGAACTGAGAAGAGAGAGAGTGAAATAAGATGTTTGAGTCATGCTAGTAAGTTTGCTATCGCCATTTCAGAGGGCATGTAAAATTCTGTATAATTAACATCACAAATGGCTGAAGAATTGCTACATGAATTTTCAGATTAGAACACTGGGCAGCTATTAACCTGCCAGCTGGAGAGAGTTGAGCTACTTCCTTTGGAATACATCAATGACATCACAGTTATAACATTCTGGAATCCAACAGTGCAGTCACAAACAGCCAGAGCACAACTGTGTTGGCTGCAGCTCAAAGCTTTAACTTAAAGAGCAAACACATTTCTATTATTTGAATCTTTGACATTTCATCTGGAAGGAACCAGTCACATGAGAAGGCACCCTTCAAAGAACCAATCATCACACTGATCAGTAAAGCTTCAATTTGCATAACACATTTACAGATTTTAAAAAGAAAAGCCAACATTCAGTAATCTGTATTCTCAGTATTTAGTGTGCCCAATGAAAACATCTTGATTTGGCTAATAGCAAAAGGCTGATTTACTGTAGTACTGTGACAAGTTAACAACAGGTCCAGTTGATTCAGATTGATTGGATAGCTATGATGGTTCAAGGTAAAACTAGGTTTGGAGACTTGTCTGTTTTAAAAAAAAAGTGAGCACTAATTAGGCTACACATAGATTGCAAATGTAACCAGCATCTCCTTTCACAAAGGTTTCCCTCCGATAACCGCAAATTCATTCACAAGTTCCAAAGTCCACACTCTCACAAGTGTGGCTTTTCTTTTAATGGTTTAAAAGTACCAAATTAACAGAGAGAAAAAATTATCTTTTGTTGCATGTTTCAACTTGCATGAAACAGGCCCCAGTTATCCCAAAAGGCAACAACAGCAGTATAAATTTAGCATGTGCCTCAGAGATGGAGTGACATAAATAGGCTGTGTTTTGCTTGTGTGAGCTTGTGAGATCTCATATAGTGCACAGAAGAAAGGAGATTGATCTCCAAACCTTGGTGAGTGCTTGTAAGCCAGCACTGTTTTCTGCTGACCTATGCATCAATGTGAACCATGATATGTTTGAAGAACTCATTTTGGAGTAAGTTTAGCAATATGAATGCTTTTGAATGAATATTTAGAGAAAAAAAACTGTATTTTAGGTTTCAGAGGGATCTGATCTTCTTGATCAATTACAGCTATTAAGGGGACTGGCCACACTGGATGTGTCATTCCACTGTTTGTTTTGCGCATAAATTTAGGATTATTATCTTAATGTAGACTACTACATAAATATATATGTAATTGCTATAACTCCTACACTATTACTGTAGTGTACTGATGTCAACATCCTCAAATGAATGCAGAAACTCACCACTCTTAAGTCATTGTCACATTTTAAAGGTAGAATGATGGAGTCAGTCAAAAATATGTTAATATTTGTCTTTACAGTAAATGCCCTCAAAAAGAAATGCGTTAATATATGATCAGTTACTGTTGCAAATCCTTGTCTTACCTGCAAAGGGTAAAATAAGTCTTCCATCAAATGGTGAAAGCTGAGAGCGAACACTTCTCCCAGGAGGGCTCATTAAATCTGATTTTACTTTTTAAAATCAGAATAAAGAAAGATTTTTCTATATGTCATTTCAGATATGCCTCCGATTGCAGTTACAGTAATATGTCCCCACCCGAAACAGTTGTGCATCATTTGGGGGTCTGACAGAATATCATAATTGTAGTGAGATTTTTATATCACTCCTGCAGAGGAGTGAGCGCGTCAGCCAGTCACTGCACTGATCACCCATTTGGAAGAACCAATCCCCATGTGGTCTTGTTAGGCACATGATGTTTGTTCGCTGAGAGAATTCAGATAATAGAGGTTGTTGCCCTCCTTTCTATATCTAAGAAGACAATGTTTGGTCCTATACACACTGTTCCAATATGCAAAATAATTTTGTCACAGTAAGTGAAGAGAAAGACACTGACCAGGCCGTCCCCTTGTTCTCCAACCACTGGTAGAAGTTGGTATTTTTTAAAATAATTCAAACAGCATTGTATTCTTTTACTGTTAGTTGGGGCATTTGGCAAAAGAAGCCAGAGTTTTCACAAGCTTACTGCTGCTTTAATATAAGAATATCTACAATAACTTTGCTAAAAAATAAAAAACGTCAAAATTAAATAGGAATCTGGTGCAATTGTTAGCACTGTTACAGCAAGAAGGTTCTTGGTTTGAACCTCCTGGTCAGATGTGTGGAAGTTTAAAGTGTTCTCCTTCTGTTTGTTTTCTCTGGGAAACCTGTCTTCCACCCACTGTCCAAAGATATGGTTGTTAGGTTAATCAGTCTCTGTGATAGACTCGTCTTGTCCAGGGTGTAACCTGCCTCGTGTCCCATGACAGCTGGTTTTCAGTCCTGCCCATCAACCATAAGATGACTAAGTAGTTAAGAAAATCAATCAGATGTTTCAGATGTATAGTTGTCCTTCAGTTGGATTGATTTGATAAAATTCTTTATTTGATTTGTTGAGTCAAACCCCTAAAAAAATTGCACCGGTAAGTATACAACCAGCAAGAGACCCAGTGATGCAATTGTTTATGTGTCATATAGTGTGCCTCACCATAACAGCTGCTGTATGTACTGTCATGGTCCTGGGTTTTTAACATTGAGTTTTAGGGTTTTGTTCATACTTTGCGTTTTGGTTCTGAGTTTTGATTTCATTATTTTTCTAGTGCCTTTGTGCAGTTATGATATTTGCGGTTTAATTTTGATGTAATTGTCCTGGTGATGAGTTTTGGTTTTAGGTTGTATTTTTGGTTTGTCTTGATTTCATTATTATTCTACTCTGCCTCCTTTTGTTTAGTTTCTGTGTTTATGCCCTATGTTTCCTTGTCTTCATTTCCCTTATCCAATGCTTTGATAGTTGATGTCCTCAGATGTTCTCCCTCTCTTTGCTTTCATGTTTTCATAATCAACATCTGACATGAAGGGTGTTTTGACAGTTCATACTATCTCTTGCTACATTTTCATTCAGCATTTTGGTCAGCTACAAAAAACACTACAGGTTTGATACCAAAACTTATCTATGTGGTGTTCTTGCTGCGTTGCTAATACATGTTGTGGTGTTCTGCAGTTAGTAATGTTTTTTATTTTGAATGACTGTTCAGCCCACATCCATGTTATACCTTCCCGTTTGCCAATAGGATTTCAGTCATCTTTCCCTCTTCTTTTAAATATGGTGTTGGCAAAAGGCAAAATGGGAGCCTACCACTGGAAAAGAGGCCAAAACTGTCTCAGTGTTAGCTCAGTGTTTATTCCTGTCTCCATGGGTATTCCTCAGCACAGCAAAAATAACGGGTTACTAGCAGCACCAGGAGCAAATGGTTCAATATTTCTCTATTGTTAAATGGTCACTCCAGTTAAAGAGAAACAATTATTTCCCAAAATGAAGTATTCTTCTACTGCTTTTATGAAAGAAAGGAGTGCTTCTCATGCCTTTGTTCAGGGTAAAATTGCTGCACTTTCTAGTATCACTCGCCTAATCATGATTATGTTTTGTTCATTTTAAAGGTAAAACTAACATATACAGAGCTCAACAAATTTATTAGATCACCTCATTAGACCACCTGTCATAAAAACAAGAAAATGCAAGTTTTAGATGTCTGTCAAAAACTTGTTTAAAACTAAAAATTACTGAATTCACTGAACTGAATTCACATTTTTATACCTATATTTGAGCCGGCACACTGGACTTCTCTAAGAAGTCAGAAATGAATCAAGCGTAACATTCAACCACTAAAACCAAATTGTCTATTCAGGAATTCAAGTAAGTAACTGTAATTTGGCATCTTAATCAACAAATAATAATGTTCTTTACTATTTTTTTTTTTACTTTTTTTGTAAAACAGTAAATTTCAAAATTCATGGATAACAACAATAATTATATTTTTGCATTAAAAATATAATTTTTAAGAGTTTGTGCATATTGGTGGATTAACCATTACGGAAAGATAAAAAAAAATGATTTTAGTAATTACCAATATTGTTAATTTAGGGCAGCTGTGGCATAAACCTTACATTGGGTGATGGTCTAATAATTTGTTAAGCACTGTAACTTTCTTAAATTAATTAATAGTCAATAAAAAAAACATGGAGTAATAGTGAAAAGTACTCATTACTATTTCCTAGACCCCATCATGATGTATTTGGAAACACTTGTTCTGTCTTACCTGCAGTCACAGTGAGCTTTACTCAAATATAAGACAAAGAAAAGCAGTCACAAAATTCATAAATTATAGTAAGATCTGTTTGAAAATGTATTGAAGCGATTGATTCCCTATATATTTTGATTTATGCCAATCAACTAAACAATAATAAATGATAAATTTACTAGCAGATAAATTTACTAACAGTAATTGGAGATAGCATTCTCTTAACACATATTGATCATGTCTAAGATTAATAACAATTAAAGTCACTGGGATCATCTTGACTTTTAGTATTTTGTAAGCTGTAGATTGTATGTCATTATTTTTGAGGTGCTCTTACACCAGATTGTAAATAATGCCAAACACACCAGTATAATATAAGGAACTAAACTCTATTTTCACAAACTAAGCAGTACTCTAACAAAACATGATGGAAAGGAGCCTTCGAAAGTGTTGACAGAACAATAAGTGATGTATTTATCCTCAAATATGAAAGGATCTAGTGCATTGTTTGTGCAGGCTTTCGTTTTGAAGGAGTGTGCTTATTGAGATAAAGATATCTGTCAGCTCGAGCAAACCTCAAGTTGCAGTTATCTGCTACAACATCTTAAATCTGCTACCGTGTTTGCTTCATCTCTCCTCTCACCGCTCTTCTCCACTCAACCTTTTCTGTGGTTTTTATCCTGCATTCCCCTTTCCAATCCGTTCTCCTTCTCATTTTCCTACATCAGCACCTTTCCCTCTTTTCTCTTTGTTTCCCTCACTGACTCTGTTCCTGAGTAAGCCTTTTCAGCTCCCGTGAGACTGTGTGAAATTAGCTCCTGGCTGCTGGGAGTCGTAGAGCTGTGTTGTGTGAGATGGTGGGGGTGTCAGTGAGTAGTCCTGGTATTCTTTACTACTAACTTTGATGAGATATAAGGCACACTGCTGTTTTTCTGCTGTGTTCTGATATAAAAGCAAAGAAATACAATAGTTGTCCAAAGTACTCTCCTGCTTGATGCCCATTTTTCTTATCTCAAGCAGCAGCAGTGCTCTATTAAAAATATTGCCATTATTTGTGCATACGCACATATGAGAAATCTATTGGTATAGCTGAGTGCCTTACTATGGGTCAGTCCTTTATTTTGGGCCTATGCAGTGTTGTTTCCCATACAGGATGCACCCAGTGGTGATAAATATGATAAATATGGTATCCTTGCACAAAATGTTTTTGGTGCAACTTTAATAGTTGTTTTTAATTCACTTTAATAACTGTTTTTTTTAAGCACATTTTCTTTTTATTGTTAACATACTGCTTAGTGGGCTTAGTTATTGTAAACTGATCTTTGAATATTGAAAAACAAGTAGTGTTCCATAGTTTTGAGCTCTTTGAAATGTGTTTTGCAGACCAAAGAGCTTACTTATGTATTGAGAAAACTGAATAATTAAATAAGGAAAATAACTGATAGTTTAAAGTAGTAGTAGAAGTATTATGTGTTGTGACAGGACAAAAATCTGCCCTGCATTTTTAGATTCAGCATTAGAACCAAGATTTTTGTTCATGCCTTGGGCTGCAAAGATATCAGACTTTGTGTTCATGAAATATACATAAGCCCTAAAAATAAAACCACAACCTTTGTGCTTGGACCACTAAAGTGGAGGATGTATAGTATTACTAATTCTTATTTAATAGCAGCTATGCAGTTTTTACTGTAAAAATAAATTGGCTGACCCCCAGGAAAACCAATGGGGTAAATATTGCAGACTTTTATTATTTTAACAAAGTGCCAGACCAACAAATGTTTTCTATTCACATACAGAAAACTTCAAAACATTGTGGGAATTTGTCTGGGGCTGTGTGTGGATCCTGTGTCTGCGTGTAGGCTATTTGACTTGTGTTTAGTTTGGCAAAGCCTCAGAGACAGGTGAGTATCAGCACAAAGACATACACATAAACAGTCACATGCAGTGAGATGTAAGAGCTCCTTCCCATGGGCTTCTTTTGAACTTTCTACTGGCGTTTACTCTTCCAGACACACACAGTATAAAACAGTATAAAAGACAGCAAGCGTCAGAATGAAGGCAAATGAGAAAAAGATGGGGAAAGAAGGGGAAGTAGAAGAAGATGAGCACAGCGTTCCTCTGACTGGTTCAGTACAGCTCTAACATCTTAAGGGAGGAGCAAACTCTGCAAACTTACACAGTAGAACTGAGGAAGAAGAGAAAAGGATTAAACAGAGCAGAGTAATGCACTTGGAGTAAAGAAAGGGCATTTATCTCTCTGTCCTCCTGAGCTCTTCCCTTGTTTCCCCAGTGGAGCAGACAGATAAGAGGGTTTGTGTATGATTGGCTTAACACTTGGCCCTTTGCCACTGCTGTGCTATCGCTGTGGGATACCAGCAGGAGCTGAGGGATTCTGTCAGATGGGATGGTGTTTAAAAAAGATTGGATAGTTTTGTACAGCAAGTTAGCTGACTGAATTTGAATCAGCATATTTGAATGCTACGTGTGAACTTGAGCTGGAACATGAACTGCCCAAAACACACAGATGCAAGCCTGCTATCATGGTCCCTTTCACTCTCTTTTTTGCATAATTTCCTAGACTTTTCATACATTTTCGCTGTGAGACTAAATAGATCTCCCTTTATGGCACTAGCTCTCTTTGAGAGTGAAAAACAGAGTTGCCATATCACTTCATTATGACTGCTGTAAACTTTTTAATCTTTTACTTTGGAACATTTTTGCAGTCCATCAATGCAAATGTATGGAGTCAGTTACTGTCACTGTGGCTTTTTATTACAACAGGCTCCCACTAATGTGACAAATTGAAGATCTAGTTAAAACCAAAAACGAGCGAACGTTGCTCTGCTGCCTTTTCTTTCTCTCTGTGAATTCTGCTGTTCCCTCCAAATATCACTTTCTGTACCACTTTCACATAAATTATTCAGCTCTGGGTATTTAGATGTGGTATAGACAACACAGCAGAAGCAGGTGGCCTATTAACAGCTTACAGTTTTATATATCATTGCACTGTATATCCAGTGCAATGGTGATATTAAGGCAACAGCTGTGAGTTGTAGTAGAAACACTGAAAAATTAAACAGAAATGATCACAGCAAGGTGTTAAGAGAATTTCATCCAGCAGCAGAAAATACAGCTACTGCTTTGTTTTTCACACCAAGGAGAGGTTATGGAAGCATGGCAGACCGTGGCAGCGGAAGTAATTCATCATCATCATCTAGCTTATGGCTGTACACTCACTAGTGGAGCTCACTTCATAGATAAGAAAAATCAAAGGACCACACAAGTTAGGCACCGATTGCAATTTTCTCGGCCAGTTCAGTTTTTTAAAAGCCTGACTTGCCAATTCTGTTTTGGGGCAGTTCAGTTTTTCACTATAGTTAAGAGCTTACACAATCTATAATGGAAAATTAAAGATTTTGGTCACCAGCCTATCAATCTGTGCACCTCTGACCTTCACTGAAAACAATCTGCTCTGACATACTCACTGGCTTGTTGAAACAACATACTCTTTAATGCTTCTGTGTTACGTGTTTTCTCTGAAAATGAAGGACATCAGACCTGTAGCCATGTCAAGCTAATTTACTAACATGCTGTCTTATTTTTTATTTACTGAACTGTGTCCACTAAGTTGTATCTCCCCCACTTATATCAACCTAGACTTAGATCTATGTTGACCTCGTTATGACTGTGGCTTACATGCTGGCTGCCCTGACAGGCAAAAGTGACTTGGAAACAGTTCATAACATGACACTTAGCTAGGCATGTGGAGAAAATGTCTGAATCACAATCAAAGTCATTTAGACTTTAGTTTTTTTTTTCCTTGTCAGTTTCCTTCTGCCTTTGCCTTGATCTCATACTCCTCTGTCACTGTGTTTAACACAAAACTCAGACTCACCCTTTTTATTTTTATCCTTGTCACTTACTGACTGCCAATTTTTTCTCAGTCAGTTGTTCGTCCTTTTACAAACTTAGTGATGGGGATGCACGAACACCTAATTTTCATCACAAAGCTTTAAAAGCTGGCACATGCTGTACCAGACACAAGTTGAAATATTAAACAGCACCGAAGTGAAATGTTATGATTATTGCTTAAGAAATTTACCAGTGAGAAATGTGTGTTTCCTCATTCCTCTTTCTCAATCTCAGAATATGCAGCTTTGCTCCATTTTATATTGTGAACATCTTATTAAAAAAAACAATGTCACTGCAGGGAAATTATGGCATTTAAAAGAAAAAAACCTTTCAAATTTTAAAGATAAACAATTGAGGATTAACAAAATAATGAATAAGGAAAATATTTATTTGCTGAATTTAACTCATCTTCTCTGTAAGATGTGATATATATTTTTTTGTGTAAAAGACAAGAAAATAGTATTTGAACCAGCTTATTACATTTTCTATTCCAATGCTAAATAGGAAGAGATAAAGGCACCAGAGTACTCCAGCTAAACTGCTATGTTACATTCCTTCCATTCAGTCTTTTCCAGCGTTAAAACAGGCGTTCTTCATGGGAAGCTTTGCAGTCATAGCAGGAAAATGGCTCAGTTCCACAATTTAGTGTAAACCGTTAAAGCAAGACAGTATTCAAAATACTGAGTCCACCAGAACTGCAGTGCGAAGATCACGTAAATGGAATATGATACTACGGGTAAACAACAGTATTAATCACTGCGAGGAAAGGCTGTTAGAAAATGTGCAGCGCTATCCCCATTTGTGAACAACTATTCTCAGATTTTCTCCCTGCCTTCGAGTGAGGCCTTTGGGTGCAGCTAAAACTGTTTCTGCTCTCTGATTAGGTTCAACAACATTTTGTACAAACTTGTTCTGTCAGTTACAGCCTTTAGCACATCCTCAGATCAAATTTGTTTCAACTTTTTTGGCATCACATAGGATGGATTTTGGATTTATGAATGTGCACATTCATAAAATGATGTGAGCATACATACAGAAGAACATTTTTAAAAGCTCAGTATCTCTACTTAAAGACTTTTTTATTACCTGTGGCCCTTTTGTTTCCTAATAGCTAGTCATTTTTAGACATCCAAGGTGACTCTTTTTGTCTCAACACTCCACAATCCTTTCTGCCACTATGCTCTGTGTTTGTCAATCTGTTCTGGTTGCTCTCAGCAGGTATATGCAAAGAGTGCTCTTCCACAGGGCTCCGCCATCAGTCTTCTTTGCCTTTTTTTCGTTGTTGCTTCAAACCCTCCTATTCCTCCCACTGTACTCAGTGCTCAGTGCTTTTTTGTTAAACTGACTCCTCTCTTTCCATTTTCCACTTCTTCTATCATAATTGAATCCTTTTCATGTTCAATATCCTGAAACTGAAAGAAAATAAGGGGAAAAATGGAAGGAAGCTAGTTGGGGGAGATTATTGGAGGAGGAGATAAATCTGGAGGAAAGATGGCAAGATATTTTGAATAACAGACTGCTCAGTGAGGTTTTCCTCTCATTAACGTGAAAAGAAAGGACAGAATGAAGAGGAAACAGATTTTTGATGTCGGCTTCGAGCCATATTGTTCAGTTTCTGGATCTGAAGGGGGTAGTGCTTAGCAGTAAAAGAAAAAAAAAACAAAAACAAGAGGAGAGAGGAAGAGAGTTGATGAATGAGGGAAGCTGTAAAAATAGAAAGCCAAAGGGAGAAGGGAAGGGAAGTAAGGAGAGAGAAAAGAAGTTGTTTGTCTCAGTTTAGAGGATCTGGACTGGCTGTGAATGCACATGTTATCATTGGTTAGCCAGGTCTTACATAACTTTACAGGCTGGACAGAAATCATTGTTCTAATGATGAAGCTATGTTTATTTTAGTTGAGTTGCGTGTGTGTGTGTGTGTGTGTGTGTGTGTGTGTGTGTGTGTGTGTGTGCGTGCGTGTGTGTGTGCACACGTGTGGGTACAAAAGAGGGAGTGAGAGAGAAAAAGAGGCAGTAAAGGCTGAGTACCTTCCAATAATCTAAAAGTAGGTGCAATATTGTGTGTGTGTGTGTGCGTGTGCGTGCTCGCACATGTAAGGTAGCCTGGTGCATCATCTTCTGAGCACCACATGTAATATTCAGTGTTATCCGTGTATTCATATGAATGAGATGCTGCCTGTCAATCTTAAGACTGGAGACTCAAATACTGGTTCGACTCCAGTGGACCTTCGCTACAGGAAAGCAAACTCCCCTCTCTGTTCTTCTTCTGTTCTGTTCTCTCTCTTTTTTGCTTCTCACTGCGATGCCTTCTCACTCTCTGCTCCACACACTTTCCTCTTCCCTGTCTGTCCATTTCTTCTTGTCATCTTTCTTCTTTAGTACTCGTCTACTATTCTTTTTCCTCTCCTGCTCTCGTCCTGCCAGGCTTTTCGTAATTGTCTTCATATTTTCTCTTCCTGCATGTAATTTAAATCCTCAATCAGCCCAGTACATCTTTTTTTCCCTCTTCCCCTGATTATATCTTCACTTTCTCGCACAGTCCATTTCATAGCTCCATTACAGAAAAATCCAGGTTGAACGCATGTGTAAACAAGGGTTTCCACTTGTGGATGCTACTTTTGCATGTTAAGAAACTAGTTTAGTCAGAAATTTTGAGAAGCTGTACAATATGCTGAAATTTATCTTCCTCCGCTTATCCAATTCAGGGTTATGGGGGGGGCTGAAGCCCATCCCAGCTGTCATAGGGCAGGAGGCAGGGTACGCCCTGGACAGGTCACCTATGTGTTGCAGGGCTAACACCATTCATCCATACAGATGGACAACATTAATGCCTATGGTCAATGTAGAATCACCAATTAACCTAACCCTATGTGTGTCTTCAGGGAGATGGGGAGAGCATGCAAACTCCACACAGAAAGGCCCCAGGCTGGATTCAAACCCACGACCTTCTTGTTGTGAGGTGACAGTGCTAACCACTGCACCACTGTGCCCCCCTGGTGTGTAAAAAGGTTAAACTAGAGTCAAGTTTTTATTTAGTCAGTCTCTTTTTGATTCATCTCATTAAATTCTCATATCTGAATTTTGAACAGCACAAACAGTGGTCCAACCAGCATACAATCTCTTGCTAGCTGGCCCAGGTGCAAATAAGCTGCAAAAGTTAGTATGGTATGGAGGATGGACAAAAGGCTTAATGTTATTTTCACATAAAATGGCTTCTGTTATTGTTCAAAGGAGCAACTCTGTGCTTTTACTCTTGTGTAAATATGTTCATAATGACCCAGGCCATGGCATAAGTAGTGGTGCAATAGCTACATAGCTCAACTGGTTTGAGTGCTGGTCATAGTACACATTTAAATCAGTCAGTATTTAGTACTTAGAAAAATAGAGCCCGACTGTCAATATAAGCTATTAACTATTTGCAAATATAAACAAATAGCTTTCTGTTTGAAATGTATCTGTCTTAAAAATGCTGTATTGGTCGGGCTCTATTCGAAAACTTCTAATCCAAGTAGTTTGTTAAGTGTGTTACAGCTAATTAGTTTTCATATTAAATCATCACTGTTATGATAATGACCCAGAAGGCTTCATAAGCCTTTATAATCATTTTACCTTCAGTCTTATGGCTTTAACTGCTCTCAGGGCTATATAAATTTTTAATGGAAGGTCATGTAACGTTTTAAATGTTAAGATTAGATTTTTTTGTTTGTTTGTTTGGTTTATTTGTTTTGGTGATGTTTTTACATAATTTGGAAAATGGTAAAATGGTTTGATTGACTTTAAAATGTTAAATAATTATTTTTATAATCAGAACTTTTTGTCCTTCTAATAATGGCAGCATTTATTTCCGTGAACAGGCTCATCAATTGCACAATTTCTCACTCTAAATGGTTCTGTTGCTTTTCCAAATGGGTGCATGCAGTATCTAAAATATTGGTAAAGCAAATCTTCTGGCCCTATTCAGCATTCCTCATTTCTGCAGAGGCTCAACAGTACAGTAATCTGACGCAGTGTATCTCTGAAATCCAGTCACTGCTCTGTGCTATCTGTTCACAAAGCTCATATATCAGCTTCACAAGGCGTTGATCAGATCCCAGATCAGTCCTTGTCTGTAAGTAGAATGTAGCCTAAGGAAAAGAGCAGAGACTTGGTGGAGAGGGAAAGGAAGATGAGGAATAGAGAGGGGGGGAGAATTAGAGACTATGGGGAAAAAGATGAGGGTGGGAGGAATTCGGCAAGGTTCCAGAGCCATGAATAAAATGCATAAAGTACACAGTAAATTTTTAATGCTGTTTAGTTTCCACTGAGAGGCCAGATTTGCATCCTCATCCCCTGATTATGACATCTTCAGTCAGCACTCCAGGCTTGGCTTTGCCCATTTTAATGTTAATGTGAGTGTTTGCACATATTCACTATTACCCACTTGTGAGTATAGGCATATACACATGCACATATGCGCACACACACACACCCTTTCAGAGAAGGTTACTTCTGCTGAGAGAAGCTAATCGGGCTGAAGCCATTCCCGCTTTGGTTCCTCTGTGAATTGATTTGGTTCCTTCTGTCTCTTTTCTTGTCACAGACTTCCTAGGGGATCTCCTATTAGATTATATCAGGCACACATTAAACTGGGAAAAGAAAATGAGCTGACCTGGTGGAGTCCTACTAGACTGACTGCGATGTCATCATAAAATTGAAAGACTCTTTCAGATCTTCCTCAGAAGCAAAACAAAAGCACTTATTTGTGGCTTTAATAGATCATGCTTACACTGACAGTTTACAGGCATTTTACAACTAGCTCACCAAAGGATTCAGTCTGGCTCAGTGGATCATCTTTCAGAGACTAACAACTAAAAAGAATAGCTTTTTTTTTTTTGCACCAGGGAGCATTGTGTTTCAAGTTGTATTGTATCTTCATATACAGTTCTGTGAAAAAGTATTTGCCCCCCTCCTGATTTCTTCCTTTTTTTTGCATATTTGTCACTCTTAACATTTTAAGATTACACAAAGATAACCTGAGTAAATACAAAAATTGAGTTTTTGAAATATGATTTCATTTATTAATGGAAAAGAGCTGTCCAAACCTACCTGGCCATATGTGAAAAAGTAATTGCCCACCTTTGTTAAATCATGAATTAACTGTGATTAACCACATTTTTTGGAAAGCTGAGTTCAATTTCTGGCAGCACTGTGGTGCAGTGGTTAGCCTCACAGCAAGTAGGTACTGGGTTCAAATCCACCATCTGGCTGGGGCCTTTCAGTGTGGAGTTTGCATGTTCTCCCTGTGTTTGCGTGGGTTCTCTCTGGGTGCTCCGGCTTCCTTCCACAGTCCACAGACATGCAGTTAGAGGGGTTAGGTTAATTGGTGATTCTAAATTGACCATAGGTGTGAATGTGAGTGTGAATGGGAGTGTGAATGGTTGTCTGTCTCTCTGTTATCCCTGTGATAGGCTGGCGACCTGTCCAGGGTGTACCCTGCCTCTCGTCCTATACCAGCTCCCAAGCCTGATTACTGCCAGACCTGAATCAAGAAATCACTTAAATAGAACCTGTCTGACAAAGTGAAGTTGGTTAAAAGATCATCATGCTACGATCTAAAGAAACTCAAGAACAGATGAGAAACAAAGTCACTGACATATCATTCTGGAAAGGGTTACAAGGCCATTTCTAAGGCTTTGGGACTCCAGGGAACCACAGTGAGAGCCATTATCCACAAATGGAGAAAACTTAGCACAATGGGGAACCTTCCCTGAAGTGGCCGGCCTATCAAAATTACTCCAAGAACACATCGACTCATCCAATTCCAATTGAATTGAAGTTACATCTGGCATAAAACAAACAGCATTTCATAAAAAGAACATCATAGCAACAGTCAAACATGGTGGTGGTAATGAGATGGTCTGCGGCTGCTTTGCTGCTTCAGGATGACTTGCCGTAATTGATGCAACCATGAATTCTGCTAGTCTACCAGAAAATCCTGAAGGAGAATGTTCAGCCATCAGTTCATGCCCTGAAGCTCAAGCACACGTATACTGCAGGACAATGATCTGAAACACACCACTAAGTCTACCTCTCAATAGCTCAGAAAAGACAAAATGAAGCCTAGTCAAAGTCCGGACTTAAATCCGATCGAGTTGCTTTGGCATGACCTTATTCTCAAAAACACTCTAATGTGGCTGAATTAAAATAAAAGAAGAGTGGGCCCAAATTCCTCTACAGCGATGTGAAAGACTCACTGCCAGATATTGTAAACACTTGATTGCAGTTCTTGCTGCCAAGGGTGGCACAACCAGTTATTAGGTTTAGGGGCAATTACTTTTTGACATAGGGCAGGTAGGCTTGGATAACTTTTTTCCCCTTTACTAAATGAAATCATCATTTAAACACTGCATTTTGTAAATGTCTTTGTCTAATATTAAAATTTATTTGATCTTCTGAAACATTTAAGTGTGAAAGAAAACTAAGAACTCAGGAAGAGGGCAAATACTTCACTGCACTGTAAATGTATAGATTCTATAGGCAAGGAATAAGATTTTTGGTACTGGAGGCTTTCTGGTTTCTGTTTGTAGTCCAGGTTCAATTGATCAATCATATTTATGCAGACTTTGCCTAAACAGTATATGTAGAGTGTAAAAGGCAGGTTTCTTTTGAAGTATTGCAGTTTAATTGAATATTAACATTTTCAGAAAATACACTAAATTAAAAGAAAAAGAGTTTATAGATTATGCAATGGCTGTACTCAGCCTATATAGATCAAATTGGGCTACATACAGCCCATGACTGTAAATAAATTTGACACCTCTGCTGTAGAATAAACATTTTGGGGAACTGTGGCATTAAAAACTAAGTCAGCAGCCCATTATGATTTCATATTTGTACAATAACCAGTATAATTAAAATGGCATTGACAAAGAAGCTTAGTTTATTGTCGATTGCTTGGCAGATACACGATCCACTTAACATGAGTATCTGATACAAATCTGGTGTCATATTGGTAAAACAATCCTCAGACTTTAACTTCTATATAAGCATGTCCACCATCACATTTCTTAGCATCATCTTTGTTTTACTGTCATATTTCATTTGTATACTTAACAGCACTACCACTTAGCACACTTAACACTAGCATTTACATATTAAAACCTCCTCTAGGACAAGGGTTAGGTAAGGTAGAATGCCAGGGGGAATTTCTTTTGCCTCCGAAATCCTGTTGAGACTCGTTATACTGCAATTCCGCAGCAATTTACAGTGCTGCTTACTGACAAAAACCCTACTTTTCACATAATACATTTGAAATGAGAAACTAGGATGAGTTCCATGAGTTCCTGAAACCAGAATATTGTTTACAAGTACTGACACACAACATTGGTCAACAATTAATAATTATAATAAAAATAATATAAATGAGTAAATATGCTCTTTAAAAAAAAAAAAAAAATCCATATTTCTGACTCAAAATCTGACTTAAAGATAAGGGTTACAAAGGAGCACAGCACATTCAAGTAACCTTAAACATACAGTGCATACAGAAAGCTTCACTTGTTCCACATTTTGTCATGTTACAACCTTATCCCAAGATGGATTACATTCATTTTTCACATGCAATTCCACAGACAATACCCCATAATGACAAAGTGAAAAAAAAATTAGAGAGATAGAGAGATAGAGAGAGAGAGAGAGAGAGAGAGAGAGAGAGAGAGATAGAGAGAGATAGAGAGAGATAGAGAGAGATAGAGAGAGATAGAGAGATAGATAGATTTTTTTTATTTTTGTTTTTATAAACATGAAAACATGTACGTGACCCTTTTACCCTGATCGCTCAGATTGGCCAGACGACCAGCTCTAGGAAGAGTCCTGGTGGTTCCAAACCTCTTCCATTTACAGATGATGGAGGCCACTGTGCTCATTGGGACCTTCAATGCTGCTGAAACCTTTCTGTACCCTTCCTCAGATCTGTGCCTCCATACAATCCTGTCTCAAAGGTCTACAGGCAATTCCTTTGGATTCATGGCTTGGTTTGTGCTCTGCCATGCACTGTCAACTATGGGACCTTATATAGACAGGTGTGTGCCTTTACAAATCATGTCCAATCAACTGAATTTACCACAGGTGGACTCCAATCAAGTTGTAGAAACCTCTGACAGATGATCAGTGGAAACAGGAAGTACCTGAGCTCAATTTTGAGTGTCATGGCAAAGGCTGTGAATACTTATGTACATGTTAGATTTTTGTTTTAGATTTTTCATAAAATTGCAAGAATTTCAAGCAAACTTTTT
>VUQS01069481.1:30226-51056 GCA_015108495.1 Heterochromis multidens
TATGGGACCTTATATAGACAGGTGTGTGCCTTTACAAATCATGTCCAATCAACTGAATTTACCACAGGTGGACTCCAATCAAGTTGTAGAAACCTCTGACAGATGATCAGTGGAAACCACTCAATTTGTGTCATGGCAAAGGCTGTGAATACTTATGTACATGTTATATTTTAGTTTTTTATTTTTAATAAATTTGCAAGAACCTCAAGCAAACTTTTTTCACTTTGTCATTATTATGAAAAATTAATTATGAATAATTAAATACATTTTGGGATAATAAATGTATAACAAGTGAAGCACTGTGAATACTTTCTGGATCCACTGTATGTATTATATACAGTATGCTGATTTGTTGTTTTCAGTATATTCAATGCATTTCCTTACTGGCATGATGCCCCTTGTCTTCCCCTGAGAAGACTGTTCAAACACTGCTGCGAAATTTTAATGTATCCTCTAACTGCTAAGCAGCAAGGTTTAATGAAACTACTCACTGCAATTTGAAGGTGTTTGCACACAGACATGTAGTCAGTTAACCATGATTAAAATAGAGGTGGTAAATAAACTGTAATATGAACAGGTGTGTAATAAAAGAATCCCATTTTCAGTGACAGCTGTTATGCTACATTTTTAAATTGATTTTTAATTGAACGCCCCCAAAAAGACTTAATTAAACAGATAAAAAAATTTTGTGTGGCAGAGCTCTTGCAGTGTTCACAAGTTTGGACAGACATGGTTAACAGAATTTCTAGTGACACTCACTACTGAAAGTTCCAGGATCACCTCCAACAAAGACGATATGATAATAACGACACAGTTTTATGTCCTTGTAATCACTTTAAAGGGTTTGAATGACATTGGGGCAGTGTCGCAGCGAGCTAAACAGCCAGTTAATGCTTTTGAGATGAGCACAATAAAATATTAATGGGGGTCTTGGGCAAGGAAAGGTCATCCCTGTGACTAAAGCTGAATAATAACAGAGCTAGTAGCAACACTGTGAACCTTAGGTAACACCAGCTAGAAAACAGTGGAGGCTCTTCTCGGGCAACAGCAACTCAGCTGCAGTCCTCTGTTGGATACGGTTAATGCTATTATCTGATGTGAACACCTGACCTTATCTTATTTCTCTTGGGGGTTTTTTGTTGGGTTTTTTTTAGTTGCAGGTAAAAGAAATTTCAGTCAAAAATACCAAGGAGTTACAAATTGTAGATGGTACAGAAATCAGCAAGAAAACAAATATAACCCATTCTAAAGAGGATCTCGAAGGGACTATAACCCATCATGGTTAGTGTTACTGTGGTTTTTATACAGTATAAAAAAAGTAAACACTGTGACTTTAACTACAATAAGATTATAAAGTTTCATCTTGAAATATAATCAAGTTTTTAATTTTATTTATTATAGATCACAAGTTTGCTTCAGAATGATTTGCAGCTGCTACATATATATATAGCAGCAAAATTCAAAATAAGTACATTTTGATCTTTTCAGACAACTTTAAGTGACCTTAGGGGAAACAAGGAATCTATAAATAAACTATATTTTTTCAACTTTTTTGTCCATCTGAACTAAATGTCTTTATTTGCAGTCTACAGTCTATAATGATTGAATCTAGCTGTCCTTGTTTGTCTAACCATCTGTTTCAGTTCATTAAAATATGTCCAGCAAGATGTCCAGCTAGGGAAAAACACTGCAAAAATGGGCTCTGCTTATAATAAAACTAGTGACTCAACAACATTGCTAACACAGGCAGCCAACAAAACATGACAGCAATCATCATTTGACCATAATACATTATTTTGCTGCTCAACAACTGCTGTTAGTCAGAGAGCAGTTTGGGCACCAACCCTTATGTCTAGTGTCTACCTCATATGTTTTTCCCCGACCAGAAGTCTCAGACCACTTGAAAAGGTTGTTAGAAGAATCAAAAGAATGGCAAGCAGTTCCTCGTCTCCTTCTGTGTGCTCAATCCTAGCCAGAGCAGGCCAAATTTTGTTTAGTCAATTAACTGAAAAAGTACAGGAATACCCAACTAGCCTTTGGCTTAAGTAGTTGACCGGTCCACTTACCCCTCTTGCTTTGGTGCCAACTGCATTCTATTCACCCAGAGCTTGCTATACCAATTTCCTGCTGCAGGATGTTATATCTACTCTCAGCATACTTGGCAATACATCTTTTCCCAGGAGATTGTACCTCAAGGCAGGGATGGCATCCATAGAGATGACATTTAGCCTATTAAAAGTCAGTGTGCCATCAAAATGATGATGAAGCTGTTATTTTTATAGTGAGATGGTTACATATTATTGGTTTGACCACCCTGGGTTTTACAAATTCTGCTGCTGTTGTTTGTACATGTCACTTTAGCTGTTTTTTCCTCAGTCGGGACTGGATTTAGCTACTGCATCAATTAGTTAATGGACATTTTTCATTTACAGATTAGATACAGATTATAGCAGTAAACCTTTTGTTTAGTCGTCTGTCCCTGACAATTTTACATGCTCTCCTTTACTCTTTTTTTATGTGACATTTTGGCATTGTAAAAAGAACCCCAGTAAAATAATTTGCTGCCTTCTTCTGCACAACTTTCATGCCTCTCCCTCTCTCTTTCTTCTCTCCTTTCCTTTATGCTGTGCTGCTATTCTGCGTGTACAATTTGGCCTCAATGTGTTTCAAATTACATGCCACATCAAATAAGGCTATCTCATAATGCTGCGAACGCGAGTGCAAGTGTGTGTATGTGTGGGTCCTTGGGTATTCCACCACCTTCAGATTCGTATTAAATGAAACTCTAGAGTTCAGCTCAGTATTCAGAATGAGTAATACAGGGTTGTAATACATCTGATAGACATAGCATACTGTGCCATTATCACTGACCTTTCTTTCTTTTCTTCTCCCTCCCCTCTATTCCTTTCTGCCCTCTGCAATCATCTAAAGGAAGCAGAGGTAAGTATAGTCATTGTTTTTGTAACTGAATATTACTTTGAAACACATTGCAATTCTTTCCTAAAAGGTTTTAATGCACTTACAAACTGCTGGATAGGTGTTGCTGATTTAATTGCACAGCAAGTTAGGTGGCTACTCAGGCATAGGATGCTATAGTTCAGCATATTCAAATTTGCTATTGTGCATGTATAAGTTTCACACTCTCAAGAAAGTTTACTATTCTCTGCTAAGTTTCAAAAAATGAAATAAACTAAATTTGAATTGGCTTCTCTGGCAGTTTGCTACAAGAGCATTAGTCAGGCTGGGTATGGCTTCTGGGTTATATGGGCTGTCTGTGTTCATCCCAAAAATGTTGGATAAGGTTGAGGTTAGGAGCTCCATGTAAAAAATCATGGAAAAACTACTAGTTAGTTTATTTAATAACATTTTTTTTGTATAAAAATAGCATCCCAAAAGGGCTGAGTCTTAAGTATGCACGTTTTATGCAAGTGCATGGTTGTATATCTAAATTTATTAGTATGAGTGCATGTCTGTGTATATACAGGATGTGTAGTGTTTTATTTTTTATTGAGAATCTGGAAACATCTCTATGCATATCTGACTGAATGAGGAGAGACAGCATCTGTAATGTGGTTAGGGTTGTACTACTATAGAAGGCATGGGAAAGTTGCTCAAAAGTGAAGACACTATTCATGCTGAAAAGGAGCAGGAGAGATGGACATAAAAGAAAAGAAAAAAAATGATATGAGGACATGATTTAAGTAAGGGCCTGAGGGAGACTCTAATTAGGTTTCATTTCCTGATTTCAAACTTCTGTGTTGGCTCAAATTTTGATGGTTGTCATTTATAGAACAAGAACTGTATGAGTGGGTCAACTGTCCATTTTCTCTGGACTGTTCCATATTACTGACTAATTTAGTCTCTCTCACTTTCTTTCATACTCTCTCTCTGTAACTCAGTAACTCTATAATAAAGGAGATAGAGATCCTGTTTTCAGACCCAGCAGGTTCACAAATGTCACTGACACAGGCTCACTTCCTGCTGACACACATATGGTTCACCCAGGGAAATAATTTAGAAGACACCACCACTAATACACACCACTAGTACACACCACATACATGCACAACTCTGTGTGCATGTATGTGTGTGTATTAGTGGGTATATGTAATATTATTATTGTTATTATTAAAGATAAACCCCACTGACATCATCCTCTTTTTCTTTTTTTGTTAGCACAATATAAACATTTCATAAATAGCACCAACACACTCTTGTAGTTATGAGCAGATATAAATGTGTAAATATCTTTGTCAAGTACAGCTCCTCCTTTGGGTACCCACACATCTGTCTGGATAATAAAACACTGTTACAGTAATCTAAAATGTTGGTGAATTTCAATTGTTGGCAAATACTGTAAATTATGAAAAACCTAAAATGTCCTCATAGCCTCGTAACACACACTTTTTAGTGTTGTTTATCATATGCTGAATGTTTACCAAAATTCAATCCTTTCAACTGTAAACATTCAGGCAGATTTATACTAATTTACATAGTGATCAGTTGATCAGTAAGTGATCTTTCTTTGTTTTAACCAAATACACATCTACTTCATCTGCTTCTTTTGCTACAAGTGGCTACACACACACAAAAGACACCCCTTATACCACTTCTGCTTTCATCTGTATGTTAGACTATTCTTTACTTTGAAGTGTTAACTACACTTGTCACCTGTGTAATACGCATATGACACTAAACAAAGTCGTCACTCACAGTGGGCTTATTACTTTAATTGCTCTACACAGCCAAAGGTGTCTCTAACTAGGCAGGAAATCTGCTCTTAATGGAACCAATGAGTCAAATAGTATTTGGTTTAACAAATCCAAATCCCTTCTCAACTTAGCTAAAGGAAGCCAGTTATTTTTAAAATTTATTTTCAGTTGATGAGGCCTTCCTTTTAACTGTAGAAGAAACCGTAACAGAACAAAGAAAAAAAAATGCTGTTCAAATATGGTCCTGAAAATCACACCAGTGTTAATTCTTAATGTCTGTTAAATGTTGTGCTTCTTTGTCTCCTCTTTGGAGCTTGTGACCTTCTTTACTTCCAAGTGTTTCTACTTCAAGTTTCTATTTACATTTATCCTAACAAGTTCATACTTCACATTATTTTTTCATTTTCTATTGAAATCAAAACATGAGTATAAAGAACAAAAGAAAAGAGTGGAGAATGGAAATAGGATTTCTCAGTAGTGACATTTAGTATTTGGTCTGTTCACTTTCTGTTGTAAAAAATAATCTTTCCACTCTCCACATGGTTGTTTTTTCTTAACCCATTTTTTTGTGTTGTTTCCACTCAGGATGACTATTTCAAAAGCTGGGCTCCTGCAAAGTCTCTTGATCAAGGTGAGTTTTGATGTTTGTGTGTTACTATAAATTTTTATGTTAATGTGAGCTGTATGTGAAACTATGTGTAAGTATAGAAAACTTCATTATTGCTTTGAGTTCCAACCAAAAATGGGTCTTTCTTTAAACTAGTAAATTATTGAAATTTGGCTTTGAATATTTGCCCTGATGCTATACCTTGTTTTATGTGATTAGATAATCCACTTGTAATTCAAGTAAGCAAATCAGAAAGTCTAAACAAAATTAAACACTGAGAGTCTCAGAGGTTTGTCAAATCATGTCCAATGACAAATCCAACCAATATAAAAGCACAAATTCTTCAAGCTAAAGATATTGGAAGAAGTATATTTGTGCTAAAATGCAGGTATAGTATATTTGACCTTCTTGTAGCACACATACAGTCATGTGCAAAAGAAGGTTTTCATGAAACTCTATGCAGTGCTGTGAAAAGCTGTGTAGCAGCACAACTACCTATGAATACCTACCTTTAACTACCTTTACCTACCAAGTAATCATTTTCTATATTACTTTATCAGTCTCTCTCATTTTTGTAGAGGAATTATGTCCCACAGTTCTTTATAGCTTTGCTTCAGTTCATTGAGGTTTGCGGGCATTGGTTTATGGTCCCACCATAGGTTGAGGTCTGGACTTTGACTGGGCCATTGTAGCATCTTTATTCTTTTACTCTTGTAGATTTGCTGTTGTGCTTGAGAGCATTGCCCTGCTGCATGACCCAATTTGAACCAAGCTTTAGCTGTCAGACAGACTTAAGAATACTTTGGTATACAGAGGAGTTCATGGTCAATTCAATGACTGCAAGGTGCCCAGGTCCTTTGGCAGCAAAACAAGTCTAAATCATCACCCTTCCACCACCATGCTTTGCAGTTAGTATGAGGTTTTTGTGCTGATTTGTTGTGTTTGTTTTTTTCCAAACGTGGCACCGTAGTCATCTCCACTTTGGTCTCATCTGTTCGAAGGACATTGCTCCAGAAGTCTTGTGGCTTGTTCAGGTTCAACTTTGCAAACCTAAGTAATATTCTCAAAGAACATGTTCTGGCCATGTTCTTTGAGAGAGAAGATACTTGTTCAGTCTTTTTCTAATTGTACTGTCATGAACTGAGGCCCATAGAGATTTGAATTTTTCTGAGCATTGCACTGCAGACCATCAAACTGTCAAAACTTCTCCTGTCATAGAGGTGGTCACACATGCTGAGGATCAAGTGCATTTGATTAGCAACCCCTGACTGCTACCTACCCCCTAAATTTCTATGGAAGCAGTAAGGGTGTACTTTGTTTTTCACAGGACTGCAGAGAGCCCTGTTAAAACTTTCTTTTTCACATGACTGTATATCCTTAGTTAAGTCAGAAGAACTGTTTTTCTTTACTAGAAAAAAAAAATTCACATACCTTTATGTAGAGCCTGACTGGTACAGAAATTCCGATATATTGGCCAGGAGTATTTTTTCTTTCAGACATACGAAACATAAACACATTTCCCTAACATTTGCTATGTGTAGTTCTTTTTTTACTTGTTTACGCTCAGCCTGACTCTGCTTGGATCAGCTGGTTGTTGTGTTTGTGGTGATCCGAACAAGTGTGTTACCAACAGTGATGTTGCAGAGTGCCCTCTGGTGGACAAACTATAAAACGTTACCACTCATAACATGGTCTAAGGGTGTTCCTCCCCATCTCTTCTTTACTTTTTAAATTTTAATTTATTGGCTGTTATAAATGCAGATACAGACAGATCGGCAATTAGCTAATATTAGCCGATAATATCAGCCCACTGATAAATTGGTCTAGCTCTACATACATGCTAATTCGACCATCATTACTGCTTGTCCTTAATGTAGCTGTCAGCAACTTGAAACAAGTTCAATTATTTTAACTGAATAAATCAATCTCACTCATTCCTGTATTCATTTGTAAACTGTATTTAAAATTAGTTTTACAATCACTGTAAAGACTTATATAATCTCTATCTTTGTTAACTTAGATATTATACAGTAAGGTTATGTATGCAGCATATTTTTATTTATACTTTTGATTAGCTTATTAATTTGTGTTGTGAAGCAGCAGTAAAAACAATATGAATCAGAAAGAAACACTTTCTTTTTGGTTTACAAATTAGCTTTAAAAAAAGTAACATTGCAAACTGTGTTCTCTCAACAACACTCCATTATAAGAAAACAGACTCATGCAAAACTGTAACAAAGAACTAAAGAAAAGTAATGGTGGATTTTACACTGTGTGAAATTGCAGCATTTCTTTTAAAGGGAGTAAAAGGGAGTGTAATGAAACTACAGAAAGAGGACCCAAAAACGGGACACACAGAGGCTGAGTAAAAGTCCCAAATCCAAATCTTTAATCGCAAGACAGACATTGGTTATGCACAGAAAAGCAAGCAGTGAAGCATGCAATCAAGGCTGGGGGGTAAACACAGGAGAGTAACTGGGGATAGGGATAGGTGTATCAGACATCACAGGTCAGACTAATCAGGTTAAAAAGGACAGAAAACTATCAAAGAAGGTAAAATTAACATCAAGAACTAATTATTAAAAATAAAACAGGAAATAACTTAATAAACCATGACACCATATGTAGACAGTATATTAAATATATAAAATGTTTTACAAATCAGAAACTAAAACTGAATGTCATGAGTTCAAAACAAGCAACTGTAAAGTGTTTTAAAGCAATAACTTACTTCACTCTTTCATATTGCACCAGTGTTAAAATACTGACATTTTACTGTGTGACTCCCCTTTTAATGTTCACATCACATTTACACATTACATTTGTATTTTAATGGTAACGTTTTCCAGTGAATATGTTAGAAGGATTCCAAATGATCTAATTGTACTGTTGAGTGAGTTGCTGCCAACAACCCAATAATCTCCCTTATGTAATACTCTTATTGTGCAGACAAAAATCCCTTTAGTTTACGTGCACTCATCTTTCCTTTGTCTTCTAAAGGCAAGTCTCCATAATGTAATTCATAACAATTTAGGATAAAGGCATCGCAAGTGGTGTCTAATTGTTAAAGTTATAGTAATTCTGCTGTTCTTTGACTGTGTGCATGTGTCTGGCCAAATGTTTCTTCTTTTGCACTGTACGTGCTGCTTTTGGACTAGTATGGCAATAATGCCAAAACCACTTTATAAGTCACAGTCAAGTGTGTAATGCTCTTAGACCCCCAGTAACTCTTGACTAACCTCAGTTATTACAAACACTAACTCACTTTCATTCACACTCACAGTCTTGCCTTACTTACATATGCACACACAAACACCGAGGCAGTTTGTGGGGTTAATTGGACGGCAGCTTTTTGAACAGCACACCAGAAATCTTGCTACCACTGAGCTTGTTCTGTTCTGTGCTGCCTTGGTTTTGCATATGTAGCACACTAACTGCAACTCTTCAGGGAAAGACTTGCTGAGCAGGTTTATCTGGGCCAGCTCCTCGTGGATACTGAGCCTAATGAGAACAGCCTTGCCTCAGTGCATCAAATTTTGGTATTACTCTAGTTTCTCAGAGATAAGTAAAAACAAAAGGTAAACAGAGCTTCATTCTCTTAACTAGGGACTAAGTATGTGCTACATTATGAACAAAGTCTCTGTGCCAAAATCTAGCAAGGCCAGATTTAGATGCTAAAAGAATTATATACTTGGCAAAAAAGTTACTGTAGTGCTACAACATCTGTGTCACATCTTTCTATACCTAGAGGCACTGGTTTGATTTAACCTCTCATAGGATCCAATATTGATGTTGTCAGCTGTACATTGTTTATTTGCAACATCTTTCACCAAATTAGGCCAGAGACCAAACACAATAAACGCAAGAGTGCTTCATTTGTCATTTTATTGGTGCTGACAGGTTATACGTAAAGAGAAAGAACATTTACTGCACTGGGAAACTAAAGACATTCAGCAGCTGTGTGGTTATGCATGCTCACTCAGGCCCTTTACTTGCTAGCATTTGGTTCCTGGTGATTACAACATGGGTTTTATTTTTTATATGTCCAGCCATTTCTTTACACTTGACCAACGGGGACCTAGTGGAATCAAAAGACAGAGATAAAAAAAGATAACCCAAGCAGCAGTTTTCCTTTAATTGTGACAAGAGTCAGTAAAGCTCACTGACTACATCATAAATGTCTTCCAACATTTGTTACATTTTGTTTCAAAACATTACTGAAAGTATACAAGTAGACACTGCAACAACTGTACACCCTTAACATAACAAAGGCAGTATGATAAGAGGGGCACCTCAATTCAACTTTATCTATAGTTAATTTTCTGTAATATATTGGGATATTTATATATTGAGTTATTGTATTATTAGAGCTATTTGTAATAGTTTGTAATTTGTAATATATTGTATTATTTAATATCGGTATTTTAACTTGTTAATTACTTTCTTACTGTCCTGGAGCAACTGTGACCACATAATTTCCTCAGGGATTAATAAAGTATTCTGATTCTGATTCTGATTCTGAAAGTGCTTCTTGATGACACCACTCACATCAAACTGTCCACTCCATGCATGTGAGTCATTCTGGTTGGACATAGCAATGTGACATCTGTGCATTTATCTGGAGACTCATTCAGTGTAGCTGAAGCACAGCTCATATTCATGCCAATTAAATACTGCACATACTTTTTGCCATATTATTTCTCCTGCAGCGCTGCACTTCAGCTGCAACATGACTGCTCCCCTGCTGCAGAGCTCAAAACAGCCTGCCCTTTCTGCACTCCTTCAAACTGCACTCTGCAGTTACTCCCACACAAACAGCACAGCTGGGAGTAATGGATAGCTAAATGATTAGGCAGCAAATAAGTATGAGGAATCAATCTAACAATCTGGTCCTCTTTTGGGAACATTTTCTGTTATTGTGTGTCTGAATGGCTTCTCCAGTCAGTCCCATTTTCACCCAGCTGATACTGCAGGCATTTCATTCCTAACTGTAAATTTTACCTTTGAACCCTGTCAGAATACTGGATTTTGAATGACTTATGATCTAAATAGTTAAACAAAACTACCATCTACCATTTTTTTATACGATTTTAAAATAAATTAGTATTCAGAGCCATTTTAGTTTTACTGCAAGGTATAAAATGTGCAATTAAAGTTGTCTAAACTAAAAGGAAGACATGAGAATGGCTAAAGATTCTAGGTAAGATAGAGAGAATGTGATGAACCACTGCCATAAGAATATGTACAAAATTATAAAATCTTATATAATCTAATGTGTGTGGTCAGATTACTAATGATACTGAAATGACATGTGCGACCACAGCACTTGATTGGAGGTCAGTACAGCAAAAATAATACTGTGCACCTGCTGGTTTCAGTTTGACTAATGAATCACAGGTCGTCCTTGGAGACTAATCAGCAGCAGGAAGGTTGATTGGGGGAAAATCCAGTCCCTGATGAATCACTCTGCAATTAATGTTCACCTCTGTAGCATGGGTAGCATGGATGAAATTAGTGTTATCACAAATGGCTTGTTGGTAATGCTGAGTGATCAAATCCACTGGTGGTAAATCTATTTTCCAGACGTGTCGTGCCTAATGAGTTCCAGCAGTTGAGTGGCATGTTTTTGTGGTAAAAATTTATTTGAATTCAAATTAAACCTGTTGATTTCAAAAAGCATTAAAATCAGTTTAGGATGGGACTGCATTTTTGACAAATTTTGCATGTAGTCATGTGGCTGTAATTTTTTCTGTCTTTTGCTTCTATGCATTAATAGTAAAAGTGTTTTTGCTGTTATTGATTGCTTTGCTAGTGCTGAACAAAGTTTATCAACAGTAGAGACTTATGGACGCATTATGCAACATGCTCTCAACAGCTCTCTTCTTTTGTGATGACTTATAGGGTGTATTCGCAGGATACAGGACGATACTCTCCTCCTATCAAAGATCAGTTGTACCAGCCTCACTGTACTTGTCAATTGTATTTATTTCTTTGTTTTCTTAGGCAGTTAAAAAAAGACCACTGAAATTGAAACCTAAAATGTCACAATCCTTCCTGGGTCCCTCTTATATGTGCCCAGATGGAACAATAATTTGCAGTACATGAACTTGTTTCCATGGTGACAGTTTATTGATCTGCTTGATTTCAAGTCATGAATGCTTAAACTGTTTTGGCCTCTTTACATATTAAAAAAAAAAAAGCAGTGTTCAGTTAAGGATGCAGTGACACAGGTCTATAGACCACTGAGTCACCCCCATGCAACTACAGGCCACAAGGGAAAAATCTGCATTCCCCGACCAGTTGGCAAGTAGTTGGTTGCTGGCAGTCGATAGGTGAAATTCATCGCAAAGAGGTATACAGTGCTGCACTGAAAACCTTGCAATTGCTTTCGTCACTAGCAGGTTGCTGTGGTTGCCCATAGTTTTTCATAGACGATGCAGATTTGTCTGTAAACACTTGCCAACTACTCACAGAGCGGTAGTGAAACTGTGAAGAGTTCAATGCAAACTGGAAATGGAGAAGGTTCCCCTTCAAATAAAAGTTGCACCTTTTAAACTTGTTGGTTGCAGTTGTAAGGTACAACTTTTACTTTAAAGGCAACTTTTCAAGTTTCTCTACCATTTGGCAAGTAGTTGGCAAGTGTTTGCAGACAAGTCACCATCTTTCCTGCAAACCACAGACGACCTCAGCAATTTGCTAGTGACCAAAACAATTACAAGGAGGTTTTAATATTTTTGCAACTAATTTCACTGAATCAAACAATTTCTCGAATCAAACTCACTTCTAGGTCTAAATCTGTTGTTTGCGCAGAAAGATAAGAGTATGAACAAAACAAATGTATAGAATAATAGTTGTCTTTTCTCTAAGTAGAATGGCTTTGTGGTTAGTTTTTTATTTGTTAACCTGTCATGTATTATATAAATCAATTTGTTAATTGGCTAGATAATGTGGATGGTGGTAGCCTGTAGCTAAAAGTAAACATTCAGCTCTTAAAACCTCACAAGTAATTTTTCTGAAAGATTGAAGTAGTCACAAACGTAACATCCTGTGGAGGTTAGGTTTATGACAGGCAGTTTACTAAACCAGCCAAAATCTGATTCACTGCCTTTTCTGTTTCTCTCTTCTGCCTTCTCTTTAAACATTACTCTCATTTTATCAAAATTGTCTTTTCAGATTCATTAGTTCTTTTTCATATTTTCAAGATGTCATTTTTTTTTCTTCTGTCTTTTTCACTCCATAGCCCTGTGTATCTGCTCATTCTTTCTACACAGTTTTCTATTATTTCTGACGTATTGAGTTCATCACATGGAAATTACATAATGATGAACAATGGGTAACTGTTAATCAACATACCACAGTGCCGTAAATACGCACGCACACACACAGTGAAAGCCTGTGAGAGTTCATTGTTGCCTTTTTTCATGCATATTTAATTAATTTTTTAAGACATTTGGTTACTATTCTTATACTGTTCAGCATGTGCTCTTGTAGTCATGGCTCTTCTTTCTTGTCTTTTATCAGTTGTTTTATTCTTTAAATGAAATCTTATGCTTGACCTACATATTAGTTAATTCATTTTTAGTCATCGTTCTGTATGGATATTTTCCAACTTTATTTCAGTTTTTGTTAGATTTTTATGTGAAATAAATATAACATTTTTTAAAAGATGAAGTTGAGTTGTTAACAGTTAAAGTAAATCATGCCTGATTTTTATGAAAATAGTACTCTCAAAATTAAATGAGAAATGCAAATTTGAATTTGTATAACAAATAATGTTCTTCTGATCAAAATGCACAAATGTGATATTAAGACATAGGAATTAAACTTGCAATTAAATGTGTCTCCTAAAAGTAAAATTTGTAGAAATCACACATAGCAACTAAATGTTACAACCCTTGTCTCCCTCTTGCATGTGCCCGGATAATTTGCTGTGCATGAACTTGTTTCCATGGTGACAGTTCGTTGACCTGCCTGTTTTCTAGTCATGGATGGTTAAAAACTGTTAAAAACTGCCTCTTTACATGTTGCACTTAATACCGAATTCTACAGCCCTCTGAGGAGGTAGGGTTGTGTGGGTTACACTGGCCTGAGTCCCAGACAGCTCAGCTCATCCTGTAGGTGGATTACATAGACATCTGCTGTACTCACATCAGGGCTTATGTTTCATAGTGTGCCAGAACTGCCCCAAAATGGCCCAGGAACAATTAGCAAGAGGTTATTGAATTTGGAACAAGATACATGTTTTACCACAGCAACCAAAGATCATGTCATTAAAACTACAGAAATAATTTGCCAAAATATTCTCAACTTAAGGTTCCCTTACCAGAGTTATTAACAAAGGTAATATCTAAAAGAATATTTTCATTGTTACTGAATTGGTTAATCTGCCTCTTTTGTTAAGGAAAATAGTTTGAGTTGATGTTTTTTTTTTGACAGGTACAAACCCAAAGTAAAATCTGGTGATGCATTACAAAGCATGCATTTTTAATTACTAGCACAGTTATTCAGTTATCAACATGATAAATGGTAAATGGACTGGTACTTATGTAGTTCTTTTCTACTCTATTTGAGCACTCAAAGCGCTTTGTCACTACAAGCCTCATTCACCCATTTATACAAGTGCTTTTTTTATGCATGAGTGCTTTTAACCAAACATTCACACACACTCACACTCTGATGATCCTTCGACATGCAGACTAGAGGTCAAACCACCAACCTTCCAATTAGTAGACAACCTGCTTTATCTCCTGAGCCATAGCTGCAAAATATTTGCAGGATCGTTTTCAGAAACTTTAATTACAACTGAGAAAATGCCATCTCATGAAGAATGTGAATTTGGTAAAAGTACTTGTTTTGTGCCTAACAGAAACAAGGTGCTTCTGATTTGGGAAGGAGGGGATTTGAGCCTTATGTAAAGGATAAAGTATAGCTGAATTACCTCTCCTCTGAGTCATTAAACTGCTTTAGAAGGAGTCAGTGGTCACTTGCCAAGAGCTCGAGCCATTGTTGTGATTATTATTTCATTTAGTGACTACCTCTCCTTCAACACAATTTACTGAGTGCAGAATAGATGCTACATCGAGTGATTATTATATCTTGAGGTGCAAAGTGGTATTGATCATTTAAATTGATTAGAGAATACTTTAATCTAAATTAAAGCAATATGTACTGCACTACAAACCTGTTTTAATATTTTAAAAAATAGTTACATTTATGATTTGTGACTTTTGGCAACCATGACAGAGCGGAGGCATTTGAAGTCAGAGACACACATGCACACACTTTAATTATTGGTTTTACTTTTCAAGCACCCGTAAACGACTGCAGTGACCTGGAAACAGAGTGACAGCCTGCTACAGTCATTAGAATATCAGCCATGTCCTGACATTTACATTTACTTTTACAACTTACAAGGAAGGAGAAATACCTTCTTTCAGAGAGTCTCGAATGTGGATCACACATTCTGATGTTTACATCAATTTAAAAATCTGTTTTACTTCTTTTACTGAACCATTATTCTAACCAGTGTCTCAACATTCTCTGGCCTTGTTGTAACACACTTAACACTGTGTACCATGTTGCAACATATTACAGACATTTCTTGCCAATACACACCATTTCCTCATCTATTGCTCCTTTCCTTAGCCCCTGCCTGGACTTCAGAATCCATCCAGTTAAACCTGAATCCTATATGTCCCCCAGGGCAGCTCAGCCCTCTTCCAAAGTCAAACTGAATTATTATTTATAACTTTGTACATGTGCATTAATTTCAGTCCCATCAGTAATGTTTGGAAAGTTGTGCTTAACAGGCTTTTCAGCCAAAGTAGACAGACAGAGAGATGAGAGGAGAGGAGGAAGAGTCCTTGACAGCAGATAACAGATGTGCTGTCAGCAAGACCAATGGTAGAAAGAGTATTCTGGTTATTTGAATCTGGCTTCTTGTGTATGGGCTTGCCCAACAGATTTGTGAGCTTGTTATTGCAATGCATTATCCAGAGAGGGGAGTCAAAGGGAAGATTACAAATGCCAGACAGTGCCCCATTATCACAGCCAGTCCAGAAGAGCACAGGAGAGTCAAACTGGCACCAAGATACAACTGGAGGATGCAATGCAAGCAAAGAGAAAACAATACAATTCAAGTTCTCAATTTTCAGGTGTTTACTACCTCTCTCTGTTTTTATTAGTCTTATTAGTTTACATAATGAATTAGTGGTTGCTGTGGGGACCGTTTTGGCAGCAGAACCCAAAGTCATTTATGATGCACTCGGGTTTGGCAGTACCAGCGGCAAACAAAGCCTTGAAAATCTGGAGCTTCCAAATTGCCAATCGGCCTGATTAGACATGACACTGCGTTTTCCCAGCAGAGTGTTCGTCGTTGTTATATATTTCATCAGCTCTTTCTCCAATTCACTAAGTCTCAGTCTCTCTGAAGATATTCTGTCTGTCAGTTCCCATTTTTCATTGGTCCATCTTTAATCTTCTCTAACTCTGTCACTGCCTCTTAATACGTTCTCATAAACGGGCCTTTGATCTGCGCCTGGAGGAGCTAAAAGAATTAGAAAGAGGGAAACTGATAAGAGACATATAGGACAACAAACAGTCAGCACCTCAGCTCTGTGTATGAAATGGAGTGTGTGCTGGAGCAAGAACAAATATCTCATTTCGGTGTAATGTGCTAAGGGTTTGTTGCTCGCTCACCAGGCGTTCTTTAAACATTGTTTACCGCTCTGATTTTAATGGCTTGTTGGCCACATCATAAAAAATGACTCAATATCCACGACCCTCAGCTCAGCCCTTATCTCGCTCTTTCAGAGGAGTGAGCTCTTGCAGTGTTGAGCCTTGGCACATAAAAGGGATTATCAACGAAAAAGCACACATACATGCTACACTGATTTGAGGCATACACAGCAAATTAACCAGTCAAATACGCACACAGTGGAGGTAATCAATGATACCTGGAGCCTGCCGAGATGCAGAGGAAGTAAATACACACAGTCACACCAAGGGTATTGTTAATTTAATGAACAGACAAAGCCAATCATAACAACAAAGCGATTAAATATCTGTTCAACTGAGATGGAAAAGAAGTGAAGGAATGGAAGGCACTAAAATAGTGATTAAGAAAGGGCAAATGTCAGCAGACCACATTGAGTTGAGTGAATTGTTACTGCCCCCCACCACCAAAATCAACAACAAAATAAAGAGAACTGCAGTATGTGAAGGGTGCTAAACAAGCTGTTTTCAAGGGGAAATGCACACAGTAGTAGATCACAAAGACAGAGTTGACTGAATGCTTGTGTTTGTGTTTTGATTCTGCCCTTCTTGCCCCATGGCCACTAGAGCTTCTGATGATAATTGTAAATTATAGGATAAATAAACTTCAGAGGATGTGAGCAGACAGTTGTTGCAAGCGATCATAACAGGAACCCTCGGGCTAAATGCCAGCACGCAAAAGTGACAGTGGCATCAGCAAGTATCGGGAGGGAAGAAGGCAGAGGAGGATACAAAAGATATATAGACATGAGGCCTACAGAGAACACTTGAGAGAGAGTGCCTGCAGAGAGGATAACTCAGAGATAAGAAAGTTATCCCATAATGAGGAAAAGAGAAAGTCTTGCAAAAGGGAGAGAATGGAGGAATAATGAATAGAGGGCATATTGACAAAAGTTGGACTAAGTTTTGCCTCATGCACACACTCTTTCCTGATCATTATATACAGTTCGTGGTCAGTCCCCACTCAAAGCCTTGCTCGCTAATAAATACAGGAGATGGATGAGTTCGGAGAGTTAATCATTTCTGGGTGTTAATGTCACAGCCTACAGACAGACATGACAAACTCCCTGTACCTCAGTGTTTGGCTGCTCTGCTTCCTCCCTGAGGTAGTGCTGCCACTGGCTTCCTTCCATATGGGATGTTGTAGTGCTGTGAGTGCGTAAGAGAGAGAATAGTGTAACAATTACTCTTTTATAATGAGAAGAATTCTGTCACTTTGCCTCTCCACCAAATTTGGCAATGGATTTTAGAATGTATTTCTGGTGATTAAGAGGCATTATATGAAGAAATACTCTTGGTTGGGTTGTAGTGATTAAGCTAAAACACAAAGAAGGAGTGTAAAAGTCAAACATATTTGTCCACACTGATATTTGCCTTCTTTCTGAGGGTTGGATGAGGAAACTGACATGTTTGTCTATTAAGTACAGAACTGGAGTTGGAGGGAATTACTGTACAGTGGGGGAAATAATTATTTCATCCCCTGCTAAATTTGACATTCATTTTTATTTTAGTTTCATTTTAACGGAGAGAGAGAGAATATCAACCAAAAAAATCCAGAAAAAAAACACATTACATAAAAGTTATAAATTGATTTTCATGTCACTGAGTGAAATAGGTATTTGATCCCCTACAACCCAGCCAGAATTCTGGCTCCCACAGATTGGCTGTGTCCCCATGTGGCACACAGATTTCAATCAATCAATCAAGCAATCAATCTATCGATCAATCAATCACAGGTCCTCCTGATCTCATCTCGTTATTTGTATAAAGCACACCTGTCCACAAAATCAGTTTCTTCTATTCCAACCTCGCCACCACCATGGGCAAGGCCAAAGAGCTGTCAAAGGACGTCAGGGACAAGACTGTAGACCTGCACAAGGCTGGAATGGGCTATAAGACCATCAGCAAGAAGCTTGGTGAGAAGGCGACAACTGTTGGTGCAATTTTTCGGAAATGGAAGAAATATAAAATGACCATCGATCTCCCTCGGTCTGGATCTCGATGCAAGATCTTGCCTCATGGGGTGAGGATGATCATCAGCCCAAAACTACTCAGGAGAAGCTTGTTAATGATCTAAAGGCAGTTGGGACCACAGTCAACAAGAACAGGATTGGTAACACACTATGCCATAATGGATTGAAATCTTGCATCGCCCGCAAGTCCCCCCGCTCAAGAAGGCACATGTACAGGCTCGTCTCAAGTTTGCCAGTGAACATTTAAATGATTCAGAGAAGGCTTGGGAGAAAGTGCTGTGGTCAGATGAAACCAAAATCAAGCTCTTTGGCATCAACGTGACTCCAGTCAAGCACGGAGGTGGAAACATTATGCTTTGGGGCTGATTTTCTGCTAAGGGTACAAGACAACTTTACCACATTGAGGGGCCAATGGACAGGGCCATGTACCTTGTAAAATCTTGGATGAGAACCTCCTTCCCTCAGCCAGATCACTGAAAATTGGTCATGGATGGAACTTCCAGCATCACAATGACCCAAAACATACCGTCAAGGCAACAAAGGAGTGGCTAAAGAAGAAGCACCTTAAGGTCATGGAGTGGTCTACCCAGTCTCCAGACCTCAGTCCTATAGAAAATCTGTGGAGGGAGCTGAAGCTTCGAGTTGCCAAGCAGCAGCAAAGAAACCTAAAGGATTTGGAGTTTCTGTTAAGAGGAGTGGGCCAAAATCCCTCCTGAGATGTGTTTAAACCTGGTGACCAACTACAAGAAACGTCTTACTCCTGTGCTTGCCAACGTTTTTCCACCAAGTACTAAGTAATGTTTTGCTTGGGGATCGAATATTTATTTCACTCAGTGACATCCAAATCAATTCAGAACTTTTATGTAATGTGTTTTTTTCTGGATCTTTGGTTGATATCCTGTCTCTCTCCATTAAAAGGAAAATGCTATAAAAAATTAGAGACTGTTCATTTCTTTGTAAGTGAGCAAACTTACAAATTCAGCAGGGGATCAAATTATTTTTACCCCCACTGTAGCTTACGATAAGACAGGAAGTAAAACAGATGGCCTGGCTCAAGTTTAAAACTAAACCAGCATGTTGAAACCATAGTAATTAAAGTGTTTAAGCTTTATTTCTGTCCTTACAAAAAAAAAAAAGATAAAAAGTTTAAATTTTAGGGGTTGGAGGGTGTATTTTTGGACTTTGGAGAAAAACAGGCTGGCTGTTTTCTAACTAACTGACTCAATGGACAGACATCATGATAGTAGTATCTATTTTTTTCTTCCAATACAAATAAACCCATGCAATAAAATATTAAACTATTACTTTAAACATGCAAGAACATTTCTAATGAATTTGTCTTATTTTTATGATTTTTCATTCAGAGCGAGTGGCTGAACCTGGCCGATATGGAGACCCAAGAACTAAAGTCCACTCCAGCACAGCCAAAAAGACAGCACAGGATGGTGAGTTTTTTTGTTTTTTTAATATGTTTCTTTGTTTTCATTTCCCATTACTGCAAGAGATACTTTAAGCCTGTACTTCATTAATACTGTAACAATACTGATACTGTCTTTGTAGTTAGAGCCTATTTGCCTATTCAGATTTAGCTAATATACTGTGTATGTATTGTTACGTTAGAATGATGCTACTTGTCATTTAGATCGACAGACTGACCACAGATATCAGGTGCTTTGTGGGCAGGCACTGATTTACACAATAGACTGCAGCATTACTTTACATTGGCCTTAAACCGGTCTAATGTGTCTGCTGAAGTTGGTGAAAAACATTGGGTATAATACAGAAGTGTTTAATTCATTTAGTTCCCCAACCTTGTTTCAGGTTGATTATAGAGATGCCATGGTGGTAAAGAAAGATAAACAAAGCTCACTGCTTCATCTGAACTAGATGGATCGCTGCATATTCACAGAATGATCAAAGCTAGCCTCTTTCCTAACGTATAGTAATTTCAAGTGTTGAGGCCAACACTTAATTAAATTACAGTTAGGTCCATAATTTGTTGGACAAAGACACAATTTTTGTAGTTTTGCTTTTGTACAGTAGATTTTGAATAAAATAAGTGAAGTGCAGACTTCCAGCTTTATTTCAGGGGGTTTTACAAAAATTTTACATTAACTGTTTAGGAATTACAGCTATTTTTAAATATATTGTTCCCCCATTTTTGGACAAACACAATTTTAAAGGTAAGGATTGTTTTTCAAACTTGGATGAAAATCCTTTGCAGTGAATGACTGCCTGAAGTTCAATGAGTGGCTTTTGGTGAGTGTTACTAAATGTAAGCATAACTTCTAAGTAGCATTTTAAAACTCTATTAGTTAATCTCTTGATGCATGCTCAATAATCCAGGTAAAAGAATCCCAAAAAGCTGAATCTGTTCATCTGGACGTAGCGTTTTCAGTGGGAGAAACATTTCGTCACCTCTGGTGACTTCTTCAGTCTCAGCTGACTGCAGGCTTCCCCAACCTTATAAACAGTACATTTGCATAATGACCGAAACCAGCACCATTGACTAACAAAGGGCCATGAGGTCAGTTTCATGATCATTAGTATGCAAATTGTCATAACCATTGATCAATGGCCATGAGTACCATTCACAGAGACTGGGGAATGGCTGCAATCACAGCATTGTAAGATGGTGAAAGATGTACCCTTAGGCCTCCTCCTCGGTTCAGAGATGGTCTTTCCCTTTTCACGTAAATGGCCTCCTTGACTCCCTGTTTAAACCAGTGAATATTTAGTAATGATTGTTAGTTCAAGCACAGAGA
>VUQS01069483.1:0-14528 GCA_015108495.1 Heterochromis multidens
AGCAGGACAATGATCTGAAACACACCAGCAAGTCCACCTCTGAATGCTAAAAAAACCCCCAAATGAAACCAAAATGAAGGTTTTGGAGTGGCCTAGTCAAAGTCTGGACTTAAATCCGATTGAGGTGCTTTGGCATGACCTTAAACAGGCCGTTCATGCTGTAAAACCCTCCAGTGTGGCTGAAATAAAACAATTCTGTAAAGAAGAGTGGGCCAAAATTCCTCCACAGTGATGTGAAAGACTCATTGGCAGTTATTACAAACACTTGATTGCAGTTCTTGCTGCCAAGGGTGGCACAACCAGTTATTAGATTTAGGGGGCAATTACTTTTTCACACAGGGCAGGTGGGTTTGGATAGCTTCTTTCCCTTAATAAATGAAATCATCATTTAAAAACTGCATTTTGTATTTACTCAGGTTATCTTTGTCTAATATGAAAATTTGTTTGATGAACTGAAACATGTAAGTGTGACAAATATGCAAAAAACTAAGGAATTAGGAAGAGGGCAAATACTTTTTTCACACCACTGTCTGTGTGTATGTGTGTGTGTATGCGTGCGTGTGCGTGTATGTGTGTGTATCAATTATCTGTTCCTCGGTCAACCATAAACCTTAGCCACTTTAGAACAAGGACAAGAAAAATATGGGAGGATCCTATCTATGCATAAAAACCTCATCTTGAAAATACACACTCATTTTAGTAACAGTTGTGTGTTCTAAGTGCTTCTTATCAGTCTACTACAAGTACAATATGTGGGCCATGCAAACAGGTCATGTTCAGTTTCATCTCATATAATGCCTAAATGGGGGAAAAAAATCATGCTGGATATCTATACTGATATGGACTGGGTAATATGTTAGGAACAAAAGGATGCCACATAATTTGATGGAAATGAAAATGATAAACCTACAGAGGGCTGAATTCAAAGACACCCTGAAAATCAAAGTGAAAAAACGATGCGGCAGGCTAGTCCATTTTGCCAAAATTTCATTGCAGCAACTCAAAATGGTACTCAGTAGTTTGTATGACCCCAACGTGCTTGTATGCATGCCTGACAGGGTCGGGGCATGCTCCTAATGCCTACAGATGATGTCCTGGGGGATCTACTCCCAGATCTGGACCAGGGCATCACTGAACTCCTGGACAATCTGAGTTGCAACCTGGCAGCGTCGAATGGACCGAAACACAATGTCCCAGAGGTGTTCTATTGGATTTGGTTTGCCCCTCCCTGAGCCTGGTTCCGCCTGAGGTTTCTTCCTGTTAAAAGGGAGTTTTTCCTTCCCACTGTTGCCAAGTGCTTGCTCATAGGGGGTCGTTTGATTGTTGGGGTTTTTCTTGTATTATTGTAGGGTTTTTACTGTATTATTGTAGGGTTTTTACCTTACGATATAAAGCGCCTTGAGGCGACTTTTGTTGTGATTTGGCGCTATATAAATAAAATTGAATTGAATTAAATATACCAGAATCATTTCCTAAATGTTGCCAATACAAACAAAGGCAGCAGAATTTTAAGCAGAGTTTTAAAGATAAAAGACATTTGATGAAAGTTTGACCTTATTTGACCTTGGAGAAGAGGTCAGAGGTCCAAAGTAATGTGATATTTAAAATCCCCATATATCATTCCCTATATGCTTATGTTTTGTCAATACAAACAATGGCAGTAAGAAACTGTTTGAAATAGCTCTATATAGCGTTATCACTTTGACCTTCAGATCAATCTATTGACCTTGAAGGAGAGGTCAGAGGTCAAATGTGACATGATATTTTAAATCTTTATACGGTACTTTCTATAACTTGACAGTACACACCATAGTTTCTAGCTTTAAGGCTTTTTGTTAATTTTTGACCAATAAATCATGAAGTTGACCTTGAAGACGTTGGTGGATGTAAAGCAAATTTTATTGGATTGTTAACATGAGCCCACTCTACACCCCTACAAAGTTTTATCCAAATTCATTCAAAACTTTTTGAGCTACCATGTTTACAGACAGGATGATGACACGCACGCACGCAAACGCTACCAAAAACATAACTTCCTTGGCGGCGGTAACAATCAAATGTTCATTTTAATAAGAAGTCGTTTTAAGAAGAGATTTAAAACACAGTAAAGAAATTGCCGTTCTGATCTCAATGAGCAGACTGTTCCACAGTCTGAGCTCTGATAGCAAAAGCCTGCTCACGGACTGCTGTCAGATCTCCATCAAACAGAGCGACTCTGGGATGAGGTGGAAGACATTTCAGGCCAACAAATCTGGCTACTGAGTGTTTAATCTGCACCAATCTAAGTGAAGATAGAAAATAGAATACATTAATACAGTCACTGATTTGATCACTTTTGTGTTCTTGATTTTTGCCACTAACTGACAATGGGAATCAAACTAGATCATAAGACTGTGACTTATTTCATATATTTTTTACATTTCCACTAATGTGGCATACTGACTGGATGTGAAGAGAACAGTTCAGCTAAGCCACCTTTTAGCTCCCACTTCATATTGAAAGAGTAGGAAACAGGAAAGACAGTCTAAACTCAACATGTATGATCAGCTTTTCCAGAGCTTCCTCAGCAGAAGTCAATGTACAGCATTTCAGTCACATGATAACTGTGAGTCCGATTTTACTGACTAGAAAACTGTTGTGGTGTATTTACAAACCCAATTCGAAAAAAGTTGGAACACTGTGTAAAATGTAAATAAACAGAATGCAATGATTTGCAAATCTCAGAAACCCATATTTTGTTCACACCAGAACATAGAAAACATATCAAATGTTTAAACTGAGAAAATGTACCATATTAAGAAAAATTATAGCTGATTTTGAATTTGATGGAAGCAACATGTCTGAAAACAGCTGGGACAGGGCCATGTTTACGTCTATGTAGTATCCTCTCTTCTTTTAACAAGAGTCTATAAACATCTGGGAACTGAGGAGACCAGCTTCTGGACTTCTGGGAGAGGAATGCTGTCCCATTCTTGGCTGATAGAGGATTCTAACTACTCAACAGTCCTGGGTCTTCTTTGTCCTAATTTCTGTTTCATGACACTCCAAATGTTTTTAGTTGGTGAAAGGTCTGGATTGCAGGTAGACCAGTCCAGCACCCAGACTCTTCTACTTTGAAGCTACACTGTTGTAATAGCTGCAGTATGTGGTTTAACATTGTCCTGCTGAAATATGCAAGGGCTTCCCTGAAAAAAAAAAGACATCGTCTGGATGGGACCATACGTTGCTCTAATATGAAAAGGCTATGCTGCCTTCTACACAGGTATTTATTAAGAAAGCACTTCAACATTTACTTGTATTATAGCTGACTGTGTGTTAAATGTGTTTATTTTCGTAGGATGATTCAAATAAATGCATTGTGTACATTTGGACCTTCTCAGCCAAGCACAGAGACGTTATAGATAGGAGAGTGTTTGTCCATCACTGTCCAGCAGCACCACCAAGGACTCACTGCTCAGCTAGATAAATAAACCTTTTCATTTTACAACATAAAAATACTTTCTTTTTCATCTGATCTGTATTCTCGTTCTCACCAAATTTTTATTATTGTAATTTCTCATGTTATGTTTTGTGTCAGAAATACCTCTGTAAATACAGGAAACAAATTTTTAAATGTTTCTACCAGTCCCTCAACTACAGAGAACAGCCTATCTGTTCTCCCTCTGTTCTCCTCTTCATCTCTCAGCTGATGCTTCCTGGCTCCTCTTTCTCCTCCTCTTCCTCACACATTGCTGGATTTGTCCTGGTGTATCATCAGGGGTGGAAAGCCTCTGTCCCATCACCTCTCCCTTGAAGACACACCACAGATGATTCGAGCAGTGGGTCTCTCATTTTGTCCTGACCGTGGACATTTGCAGTCCTAAGACAAAGAAAATCAAACATGGCTTTAACAAAAAAAGCAGCAAATGTTATCAAAAGTTTATCAAATGTTTGTTAAGTTCCAGGATGAAAACACAATTTTAACTCGTAATTACATGGACACACTTTGTATATTTTAGTCAGAGAGAAAGGAGAGACAGGACAGAACACACATAAAATCCTGAAGATATGTGGGGCTCCAAAACAAAGAGAGACACCGAGATCAAAAAGTAGCCAATGGTGTGCCTCTCCCTGAGTTGTGGCATACGCAGATGCTGCAACAGTCGGCTGGTCAGTCACCCAGTTGGCTGCTGCTTTATGCCGGTGCTGCAGCGGTCAGCAGCTATTCTCAGACAGTCAGCCTCATTAGTTGCTACCTCTCTGTTAACAGTTTGCTTGTACACAGGAAACAAGTTTATGGGAGCTTTTGTCTTGCTCTGCACGTACCCAAATCTGCCAGGAGGGGGCACTAAAATATATCTTTTTTACACTATCATGATAAGTGTCAATCAGGACTACTTAAAGTTTATTTTCTTTATTTTAAGTTAAGTTTCTTTATTTTCTCAGTGTGAATAAAGAACAGCATATGTGGGCAGTTTTATTTTTCATAATATTTAATAATGGTTCTGTGTTCTCACACAACATGGCTTTCAGTAATCAATCAATCAATATATACTTAAATAACATGGAGAATCGATTAGTTTAATATTAAGTGTCATAATGTGGTTGTTCAAGTTTGTTTTCACTTTTTTTTCTTCTTCCAGAAGCAGCTGCTGCTGTTGTTGGTCAGGCAGGGCAGTTTGTATTCTACAGAAAGACACATACAGCTTTCTGAAGCCCTTGATATCAGTTTGAATTGCAGCTATTGTGGCCTTGAGCCCTGATTACATATAATCTTGATGTTGTGCTCACTCTGATGCTGCCTTCTTGCCTATGTCAGTCTTGAAAAGGACATTTTAAATCTGTGATATTTACACCAGGATAAATAAACGATCATGTAATGAAATAGTTATATTACTGGCTTTTACATGTGCTTATTTGACAGAAGTGACATTTTATATTTTTTTAATAATTATTTCTTAAATACTTTATTTGATTAATAAAGGACAATGAAAGCCATGTTGTGTGAGAACACAGCAGCATTATTAAATGTTAAGAAAAATAAAACTGCCCACATACGCTGTGTTTCACAAGGAGTAAATAAACTATTGAAAAGGTAATTTTAACAACATTATCTTTTGGGCTTTATTGCATAAGAAGGTAATTTTTTAAGTGGTCCTGACTCCTGACAGAAATAGTTGTGTAACCCTAAGTCATGCGCAGTGTAAAAAGATCTTTTAGTGTCCCATCCTGGCAGATTTGGCAGATCTGGCAGATCTAATGCTGAAAATCCGACATCAGTCATGAGTGAAACATTTCTTTCACCACTATATGAGCTACCTGGTTATTCTTTGCCTCTCTGACAGGACTCTGCCAGTGGGCTCTGTCTCTGTGCTGGGGGCCTGACTCTGTTTGAGGGATTTCCTTCTTCCTCTCTTTGTTTCTTTTGCTGCTCGTTCCAGGACAAAGCTGCCTTTTTCGTGCTATTTCATGTGTTTATATAAATTTGTTTTGTCACCACAATAGAGAATTTCCTTCCAGCACACATCACTGTTTGCAATGTTTTCATTTATAGCTGTGCAGTAGCTCCACACGATTCTCCACTTTCTCACTCACTGCAGCCTGCACAGCTCTGCGCAGTACTGCTGAGTCACGTGATCGTAGTAAAAATTCTTGTTATTTCTGTTGGCGGTTGGCAAACAGCGAAATGGTGCATTACCGCCACCAACTGGTGGAGTGTGGGCTGAAATGTCACTTTAAAAAGAAATAAATTTAAAAATAAATAAAATTCCAATCGTCCCAAACAAATTAGTCTGTCTTTAAAAGCAAAATATGGCCTGATAGATTTCACTTCTTGAGTTCTTCTGAAATAAATCAACCAGGTCCAGTTTCATTTTCATGTTACTGAGCTTTTGGATCAGTTGTCTTCTCTCCACCTCATATTTCTGACAATGCACTAAAACATGTTCTATGGTTTCATCTTCTCTATTGCAGTCACATTTCCCTGTATGGTGCTTTCCTATTAAAAATAATGTGCTAGTCAAACCAGTGTGTCCAAGTCTGAGTCAAGATATTACTGTCTCCTCTCTCCTGTTCCTTCCTGTGCTTCTCATTTCTCCTGTTTTCCATTGGATTTTGTAAAACCATCGTCCTTTTCTTTCTTCCTCCCATTACTTTTGCCACCTTTCCTTCATTTTCTACTTTATTATGCTCTTTATCTCTGTCATACTAACACTGATAATCAGATCCACTGAAAGTCTTTGCTGTTCTATCTGCCATTTAATTTCCTTTGACTCCATAATGTGCTGGTACCCATAAAAAGGTAACCATAAGCCCCATCATACTGACTCCGTAAAGTGTTTGCTGAATCTCTATCAGAATGTCTGGTCTGCTGTCTGAATGACTGCAAACTGTGCTGCAAACTAGCCAATGATGAACTTGAATCTGAGCATATCACTGATCTTAATGGTCTTGTGTCTTCAATCCACTGAACAGCTAAAAGTATTGAAAGCATTTCCCCTGTGTATACTGATAACCCATCACTGATCCCTTTCCTTACTTTGACATGAAACTCAGGTACAATAAATGCTGTCCCGGTTTGGTTGGCTGTATTCTTTGTTGCATCTGTATAGATTTTGACATAACTGTAATAGTGATCAATGTGTGCCTGCACTGTATGCAAGTTTAAAATAAAAGCCCTATCCCTGTTCTTCTTTTCCAATAATGTGAAATCTACTGTAGCATTAGGAAGTATCCATGGTGGTATTGTAGGTAATGGTACTGTCTGACTGATGCTGACCTGATCCAGATTAAGCTCAGTTGCTCTCTGACTCACTGTCCACCCAAAGCTTTTATTTCTCTGTTCTCTTTTTCCCAGCAAGGTTTAAGAACATCTTTTGTTGGATGATCTTGTCCATGTCCTTGTAGATCAGTCCAGTAGTTCAGTGTTAGCTGCTCTCTTCTGATTTCTCCCATCTCTGCCTGTAATGCTGCTGTTGGGGTTGTTTTAAATGCACCTGTGCAGAGTCTTAGAGCCTGATATTGTTTAACTTATGGAGACTTGTACCTGCTGCAGAATTATACTGACCTGATTAACCCAGTGTATATGGCTTTCAAAGAATTTCTGTCTGCTCCCCAGTCACATCCACCTCATTATATTTAACACTTTCTTGCACTTGTCTATTATTTTTTTAAATATTTTTTCACAAGTTATTATTAATCTCTGGCTCTTCTTCACAGTGTGTCTTTTGTCCTGTCTTCCTCTCTATCTCCACATTGCCCCATCATCTGTAAAAAGCGAGAACCCCATTCCACAGTCTATGTCCTTAAACACATCATTTATCAACAATGAAAATAATAACGGGCTCACTATGCTCCCTTGTGGCGTTCCATTTTCTACTGACAGAATTCCCGAATAAACCCTCCCTATCCTTATTTGTTTTCGTCTTCCTACCAAAAAATCCTTAATCCATCTGTACATTTGACCATTTATGACCATCTCCCTAATTTTAATTAGTAGACCTTCTCTCCACATCATATTATATATGCTTTTTCTATGTCAAAAAAGATTGCTACTACACTCTTTGTTTACTTGTGCCTTTCTTATTTCATGTTCTAAACATAATGCTGGATCCATCATACTTCTCCCTCTTCTAAAACCACTCTGATACTTAGACATATATCCTTTATTTTCTATATAGTACGTTAGTCTTTCATTTATCATTCTCGCCATTATTTTGCAGATGTTGGATGTTAAAGATATTTGGTCTGTAGTTTCCTGGTTTGGTATCATCCTTCCCTGGTTTACATATCGGTATAATCACTGCCTCCTTCCAGCTTTGTGGCAGCTTCCCTGCCTCCCAAACTCTGTCATATAATTCTAGTAAAACGTCTTTAGACGATTCTCTCAGGTGACTTATCATTTGATAACAAACCTGATCTTTTCCTGGTGCTGAAAGTTTGGATTTCCTAAGTGACCGGTTCAATTCTGTCTTTGTAAACAATATATTCAATAAATCATTTGTGTCTTCTACTTGCTGCAGTACCTCCCTATTTTGTACAACTGTAATTTCTCTTGCCCTTTTCCCTTCTTCACTAATATTAATGAACTATGAATTTTAACAAAGGTTTTTGCCAACATATCTGCCTTCTCTTCATCTTTCACTGCTGTAGCTTCCCCATCATTTAATACTGGAAACCCATACTCTCTTTTAATACCGTTCATCCTTCTAATCATCGACCACACCTTAACAATTTCTGTCTCTCTCCCCACAGAATTACAAAAACCCCTCCAGCAGTCCCTCTTTGCATTTTTAATGGTTCTTCTTATGTTAGCTTAGACTTTTTATATTCAACAAGACTCTGAGAATTTTGATTCTTTTAACATTTTAAAAGCTTTATTTCGGCACTTAATCACTTTATCACATTCCTTTGTCCACCAGGGTACAATCTTCTTTTTGCTCTTACCTCCTTTCTTCTTTATAGCCTGGTTTGCTGCTTCTAGAATAGCATTACAGACAAAAGAATTTAAATAATCAACATTAACATTCATATCAATTTTTTGTATCTCCTGGTCATCGACAAGCCTGAATATCTCCCAATCTGCAGAACTTAAACTCCATTTCTGTATCATACTTCTCTATACTCAGTTCTGTCTCAGTCAGTACCAGATAGAGGTCACTTCCTACCGATGTCTCTTTGACTACCTGCCATGAACAAATACCCGCCAGTGAATCTGAGACTAATGTGAGATCGATTGATGATTCTGTACCTTCCCTAATATTGATTCTTGTACTGCTTCCCTCATTTAGGCGTACCAAATTTTTTACTTCCATTAATTCTTCAATTACTGCTCCATTTTGATCATTGTGATTTCCCCATAATGTGCTATGAGCATTGAAGTCCCCACACCAAATTACTTTCCCCCTAAGTGTACCCCAAGTTCTTCCATTGACTCCAATGACAATCTTCTACACGGGTTATAAAAATTTATTACTTTGATGCTTCCATTTCTTGTCCAGGTTTCAACTATGATATACTAACTGTGTTCCTTTTCCCGAGACTCCATATTGAACTCCTTGTTTCATGAATGTAACACACCCTCCTCCATTACCCTCCCTTCTATCTCTCCAGGAACTCTCATACCCTTTAATAACAAAATCCACAATTGGTTTAAGCCAGGACTCCTGAATACAGATAATATCTGGTTTCTTTCTAAGATTTTTGATGAATCCTTTAAACTCTTGTCCATTCACTATTAAACTTCTAGCATTCCACTGTAAAATAATCAGACTGTCCTTTCTCCTGGTCCTCCTGCCTTCTCATCTCCCCACAGTCTCTTATTAACATGCTTCCAGGATATATCCTTTAAGCCAAAAAACTTCTCTGCCCCTTTCACAATTATTTTAATTTTCTGTTTTGTGTTGGGGCACACTTGGGGCACCTCTGTTTCCCCTTGCACACCGCAGCGATGTGCGCATATCTCTGACATTTGTAGCACCTGAGAGGAGGAGGAGGGATATAACTGGAAGACTCATGCATCCTATCTTAACTCTATCTGGAAAAACAGGTTCTTGGAATTCCAGCATCACAGATACGCTATCAACTTTTTCCCCATTGACTGTTTTTAATAGTCTTTTAATCCTGCTGACCTCGCTGCGATGAATACTTCGTTTGATTTTCTCTAGATCATCTACTGGGATACCCGTGATCACTCCCCGCGTTACTTTAGTCTCCCCCAGTATTTTCCTCTCTCTCACAGACTGTTTGCATTTGAATTTTAAGATTATTTTAAACTCTTCTCTGATACTCTTTTTCCGGACTACACTACCTTCATCCAAACTATTCTCCTCTAAACTTCGTTTGCTGCTCTATGTTCCTAACAAACTTCCATCCTCTCTTCTGTTTCTCCCTCTTCCTGACCCTCTCCCACTATAAGCCGGCGTCCAGTCTCTAAAATCCATGTCGTCGTCGTTCTCTATGGCCATTCTAGTCCAGTCACACACCAGCTTATGCCAACCGCCGAAGTCCGTGATCCAAATCCGTAGTTCAAAGCCAAAACCAATCAATAAATTTTTGTCTGCAATAGTTTAAATCTTGCGCACTCTTCCACCCTCCAAAACACAGCAACTCCCCACAGAAAAACTATGCCGCGTCCAGAATAAGTCGGAAGTCGGAAATTCCGAGTTCCCAGTCTGAAAAGTTTTGTGGAAGCCCCCTCAACCCGGATTTCCCACTGGGAAAGCCGAGCAGACCAATATATCCTGAGTTAGCAATACACAGCAGAGCAGCGAGAAAGCATCGTTCCTGTTACACTAGTATCCATCCGATACCAATAACAGCATTGGTATCAATATCTCTTGATGCATACTCAATAATCCAGGTAAAAGAATCCCAGAAAGCTGAATCTGTTAATCTGGACGTGGCGTTTTTTAGTGGGAGAAACGTTTCATCACCTCCTGGTAACTTCTTCAGTCTCAGCTGACTGCAGCTGACTGCAGGTTTCCAACCTTATAAACAGTACATTTGCATAATGACCGGTCATTATGCAAATGTACTGTTTATAAGGTTGGAAACCTGCAGTCAGCTGAGACTGAAGAAGTTACCAGTTACTACGTCCAGATGAACAGATTCAGCTTTTTGGGACTGGTATCAATACTATCGATATTTGGACCAATCTCCCCACCCCTACTGGCTTCTCGCTGTTTATTCTCATGACCCCTTGCAGAATGATGAAAAACCACATAGTCTGGCTCATCTCTAGAGTAGCTGTTGGTAAGATTTAATCAGATTTCTACAAATACATAGAAATAGATAGAGAGGCTTTGTGTGTCTGGGGAAAGAGTAGTGGGAGGTCTTCTGAATGTGAAACGTGTCCTGCCACATATTAAATAAATGCATCCTGACTCAGACAGTGCACTTTAATACAGACATATTTCTTTTACAAGCTCCCAGTAGAAAGAAAGTCAGAAAGGACACCTCTGAAACTGAAGGTTTCTGGAAGTACCAATCTGTAAATATTTCTTTCCAACTTTTCTGAAGTGTTAAATTTGGTCTTCCCAATGTTGAATTATGGCCTTTGTCCAAGTATTTCTGTAGCTTTCCAAAACCATGACTCAAAATTCACGCACGCCTCAGACCAAGATTAACCAGCTGTGTGAGGTGAAACTTAAAAATCTACCAGGACACATACAGCACACTTCACAGCCTACAGGGAGGTGCACTGTTGTTAAATATGTAACTGTAATGCTTTGAGTTCACTCAGCCACCATAAGAAAAAAGTTGCCACCTGTACTTCAAAATGCATTCATATCTGTGAAAAATGTATTGCTAAAGAGGATCTACTATACCCATTTCCACCTTCACATTTTAATTCTTGTACTCTTCTAAAGTAGCAAGTTTTCTTTAGTTTTGTTTTTGGTGTGAATGTCAGATTTTAATGTAGTGTAGTGATGAGTTTCTTTATTCATGTTGTGACAATTAATATACATTATACATTGAGATATCTTCTTGGCCAAGGGTTTCCTGGTTCATGCTATCCCAGAAGAACCACGAATCTCTGCTGCCTGACTGTCTTATAGTGGACATCCCAACATGCGTTTCCCATCGTGGTGGGGTCCCTTTAAGGTTACACTCTCTGGCGCCTGAGCTCCTCTTTGCCTACATATTTACGACTCTGTTTACCTCCCTATGTAAGGCTACATGTCACTTAATTGGACATGAACCAGATGTGGAACATTAACTCCTGTGTGTATACATGTCTCTGTGAGTGCGCGTGCATGTGTATGAGAAAGTAAGCGTGTCTCTAACTATACATGGAACATTATACACATTGCATGATATTAAGGAAACATGTTGAATTCACATATTGAATGGAAAGATATTGAGTGACATTGAGTGGAAAGTTATTGAGTGGAAATGTTGAGTGACATATTGAGTGAGAATATTGAGTGAAAAGGAAAACACATCCTATCAGTGTAGTCAGAAGTAGAAGGTACTTTCGGCTGCTCCCTTATTTTCCAAGGGGTCACTACAGTGAATGGATCTACCTGTTTGATTTGGTAAAGATTTTACATCGGATGTCCAGATAAATGAGAGGCAGGACCCTCCCATTTTTCTGGCACTAGGAGTACAATCACTTGTGAGAGTCTGAGGTTGTGTTTGTATTCCTGGGCATCCTGTTTGGTGCTTGCTAATATTCTGGCTTCTAGCTGTTAATTGTAATGATCTCTTAGTTTGGAAAAGAGCAGTACAGAAAGATGAAGAACCACATAGTCTGGCTCTTCTGTCCAGCAGCTGTTGGTACGATTTAAACTGATTTGTACAATTTGAAATAGATGGAAAGGCTTTATTTAAATAGAGACGCTTTATGTTTCTGGGGAAAGAGTTGTGGGAGGTCTTCTGAATGTGAAACTTTGTGTTTGGGTCTGAACTTTGCACAGATACAGATTGGCTGTTTTCTTTTGTCCTGTCTTATATTAAATCAGGCTAAATGCACCCTGACTCAGTCTGCACACTTCAAAAACAGACAGGAGATTCCTCCCACATGCTTCCACTCTTAGAGCAAAATTCAAAAAGGACACCTCTAAAACTAATGAACTCTTCCCTCAAACCTTTGTGGCTTTGTTTTGGTGTTATGCTAGAAATAAGTAGTGTTTGCATCTAAATCATAGTATTTTTTTTAATCACACTTTCTTACTTTAAATGTATAACTTTTATAATCATGTTCAGTAATATAGATGTCTCCACTGTTCCTCTGATCCTCTGTGAGTGCCAGCTGTATAACAGTGCCAACTAGAGGAGTTGGAGTTCCTGAATGCACATGTGTTATTTTACTTTATAAAAGGCGGCTGAAAATTCATGACACCTCCTCCTAGCCACAGGAGGAGTTGTTTGTTATGCTGGATAAATGGTCAGTCAGCTGATGAAGTACACAGAGCTCACATAGTGTGGGGGAAATAATTATTTGATCCCATGTTGAATTTGTAAGTTTCCTCACTTACAAAGATATGAACAGTCTCTAATTTTTATGGTAGTTTCATTTTATTAGAGAGACAGAATAACCAAAAATCCAGAAAAAAATATGTTACATAATTAATATAATCTAATCTTAATATAATATCAAAAATAAAAGTTTTAAGCCTAATGGTATTCAGGAGGAACAATGGGGATTTTGTCCTGGTTGTGGAACACTGGACCAGATCTTTATCCTCTCCAGGATATTTGAGGGTGCATAGGAGTTTGCCCAACCAGTCTACATGTGTTTTGTGGACTTAGAGAAGGCTTTTGACTGCGTCACTTTGGTGGCCTCAGAATCTCATCTCTGCTTTGTGCAGATAATGTGGTTCTGTTGGCTTCATCAGGTGGTGGCCTCCAGCTCGCATTGGAGTGGTTCACAGCGGCAGGAATGAGAATTAGCACCTTCAAGTCTGAAACCATGGTTCTCAGCTGGAAAAGGGTGGAGTGCCCACTCCGGGTCAGGCACGAGTTGCTGCCTTAAGTGGAGGAGTTTAAATATCTTGGGGCCTTGTGAGGGGAGAGTGGAGCATGAGATTGACAGACGGATTGGGGGAGCGTCCACACCAGTCCGTTGTAATGAAGAGAGAGTTGAGCGTAAAAGCGAAGCTGTTGATTTAACGGTTAATCTACGTCCCTACCCTCACCTATGATTATGAGTTTTGGGTAGTGACCGAAAGAATGAGATTGCAGATACAAGTGGTGGAAATGAGCTTTCTCTGAAAGGTGGCTGGCCTCTCCCTTAGAGACAGGGTGAGGAGCTCAGCCATTTGGGAGGGGCTCAGAGTACTACTCCACTACTTCTCCACATCGAAAGGAGCCAGCTGAGGTGGTTCGGGCATCTGACAAGGATGCCTCCTGGGCACCTCCTGGGTGAGGTGTTCTGGGTATGTCCTACCGGGACGAGGCCCCAGGCAGACCAAGGACTCGCTGGAGAGATTATATCTCTTGGCTGACCTGAGAACACCTGATGAGCTTTCTGGTAGAGATATAGGAGAGAGGAAGGGCTGGTGCTACCTGGTCAGCAATGACCGAACTTTAAAAATCAGAGTACAGGGATTGTCCAGTAGATGATTGATCATGTAGTTGTCTCAGATGAATCGCAAAATATACCTGGTGGCTGGAAATATACCAGAGAAGTAAATGATATGTGTTGGAAACACTATATATACAGTGGGGCAAAAAAGTATTTAGTCAGCCACCAATTGTGCAAGTTCTCCCACTTAAAAAGATGAGAGGGGCCTGTAATTTTCATCATAGGTATACCTCAACTATGAGAGACAAAATGAGAAAAAAAAATCCAGAAAATCACATTGTCTGATTTTTAAAGAATTTATTTGCAAATTATGGTGGAAAATAAGTATTTGGTCACCTACAAACAAGCAAGATTTCTGGCTCTCATAGACCTGTAACTTCTTCTGTAAGAGGCTCCTCTGTCCTCCAGTCGTCACCTGTATTGATGGCACCTGTTTGAACTCGTTATCAGTATAAAAGACACCTGTCCACAACCTCAGACAGTCACACTCCAAACTCCACTATGGCCAAGACCAAAGAGC
>VUQS01069485.1:0-22722 GCA_015108495.1 Heterochromis multidens
CTCCTGATTGCCAAGAATTGGGAGAATAATTAAAAAAAAAAAAAAAATAGAATATCAGTGACATAGTAGCTCTGGCTCATGTTTTACAGATTATTGTAATGTGTGAAGTATAGAAAGAAAGTGAAAGTGAAACATACTACATAAAAGTTATCAACTGATTTGCATGTCATTGAATGAAATAAGTATTTGATCCCCTACAACTCAGCCAGAATTCTGGTTCCCACAGCTTGGCTGTGTGTCATGTGGCACAAAGAATACAAACAATCAATTACAGATACTCCTGATCTCAACTTGTTATGTGTATAAAGCACACCTGTCCATAGAATCAGTTTCTTCCATTCCAACCTCTCCACCACCATGGGCAAGACCAAAAAGCTGTCAAAGGACATCAGGGACAAGATTGTAGACTGGAATGGGCTACAAGACCATTGGTGAGCTGGTGACAACTGTTGGTGCAATTATTCAGAAATGGAACAAATATAAAGTGACCATCAATCACCCTCAGTCTGGAGCTCCATGCAAGATCTTGCCTCATGGGATGAGGATGATCATGAGAAACGTGGTGGATCAGCCCAAAACTACATGGAAGGACTGTGTTAAATATCTGTAGGCAGTTGGGACCACAGTCATCAAAAACACCATTGGTAACACACTACGCCTTAATGGATTGAAATCTTGCAAATTCAGCAGGGGATCACATAATTATTTCTCCCACTGTATATTACAAAAATTACAGATAACAGTTACACAATAACTCTGATCTTGACAAGCCTCTAGATGCTATTGTGGGATATCAGTGGCCTCTTCTAGAATAATCTTCATATTGCATCTTTAAGGTGGAAATAAATCTCTACTATGAATCAATCATGAACCTTTGTTTAAAACAAACAAACAAAAAACTGCTATTAAAACCTTTCTTTGCCTTTTTTCTGCAGCACCATTGTGTGTCAACCACTGTTCACAAACAGCATGAACCAATGACTAACATGTGGCCAACAGCGAGACCAAGAGGTCCTCCAGGCAAGACAGGCACAGTGAGCTGGGACTAGTGCTTGGCAGTCCATTCATCACAACTTGTCCTTCAGCAATGTTCTGTCCCTATAGGCCTGCTGCTGCACCATGGATCAACAGAGGACATGTTTGAACAGCTGACCCAAGGCCATAAAAGTAGGCCCAGCAACAGCAAAGAATCATCAAGGTTGACATATAAAAGGCCATACATCGGTTGTCCACGAAATATAACTGTGATCTTGTATTTGAGAGGCTAGCTCACAGTATGTGGTTGATTTCTAAGTTAAAGAAAATCCTTTTCTTATAATTTCTCTTTCTTTATCTTTACGTCTTTCTAACCCAGCCTTAATGTAACAAGTCTTTACAAGTCTGTAACAGAGTACTGCAGATGCTCCCATTGGCATTTACTGGAAGTGAAAAAAAAAAAAAACTGAAAAGGCACAATTGTATTCAGAATTGGAGATACTGAGCAAATATAATGAGCCATTGTTAGCAGCTCTGTGAGGGTGCAATAATGGTAAGTTGAGAAAATAATAGAGAAGAAAGGTAATCATAGTAAAGATTTCCATATTTATGACTTCATGTCATCCTCTCACCAGTTCTCGTTTGGACATATGAGAGGTTTCAAAGAAGTCTCCAAGTCACAATTATGACTTAGATGTGTATGTGAATGCTACTTAGGAATTGGAACCTAGTAGCTGTAATATAGCTAGTTAAGTGCTCAAAATAAAAAAGATTACATGCTGATGTTCAGCAGAGATACTATTTACTATCTTTGTTTAGCATATAAATGTGCTAACACTGGCTGAAGTCCCAAAGTAGAGCTGATGTAATGAGCTGCAACACTAATATTATTAGGAGGTATTTAATCATAGTAATATACATGGACAAACTGAAGTATTGGATGAACTGCAAATTCAGATGATGACACTATTTAAAAACTCATGGTAGGACAAAATATGGTGGTTGGGCATTTCGGTGATTGCCATCTCTATTGCTGTCAAAGTGACAAACATTGTTCCGAACATGCAACTCTTTGCTACTGAGAGTTCATAACGGTTAAACTTTTAAGTTTACTGCAGCATACTGTGTACAATCAACCATGTGACTACAGCAACTAGAAAAAATACAAGAACACTTCTTCACCAACAAGGAACAGACAGGTCAGTGATTGGCTGGTCAATTAACAGCATTTATTCTAGCAAGTTGCAAACTTTACCATATTAGCATTTTTCAGTGTATGTGTAAATCTGAGTCTGTAATACAACACAGTCAAATGTGCTCTACTGATGTTATTACTCACAGGATTCATAACCACACTACCTGATGAAATGGCAGATGGGAGAGGTTTAACAATAAATGTGTGGCGAAAAGGTGTATTTTAATTCAAGCCATGATCTATTTTAAGACTAAACCCATCCTAAACCTATCCAAATAGGGGCATAAAAGTCATATGTAATATGAAAAAGTAATATAAAAGTGTAAAAAATTGTGGACATTCAGTCCCATCTTCTGGCTGGGATATATGATAATGCCAATCACCCACCTGCTAGTCTCTTTGTGGACTTTTGTCGATTGTTATTCTTCCGAGTCTTGCAATGTACTATTCTAGACCCTTCATATAGAAAAATTATGTAATTACATCATTACTCAGTGTGTTAAAACTAAATGTGTTGCAATGTTACACACTTTCTTAGCTCATACTAGATGGATAATGGCAGTCTGTGGTAGCAACAAGGTGATAGCAGCAACAAATCATCAGAATTACTGGGATATCTCACCTAAGAACCATAAATGTCTGTGCAAAATTTGATGTCAGTATATCAAGAAGTCATTTGGATGCTTCAGTGGAAAACCCAGGGCATCTCCAAAGTTATTTGGATTAGGGATCAAAGTTCAGGGATCAATAATGTCTTTATAAAATTTCACAGTAATCCATCTAATAGTTATTGAGGTACTTCAGTCTTGATCAGTCTGACCTACACTGCCAGTCATATATTCATGCTAGCATGGCTAAACAAACCAAAATAAATAGAAACTTAAAACACTTCTTTACTGTTCTACAGTAAATTGACTTGCATATATAGCACCTTTCTACACTAGTCTCATTCACCCAGTGCTTTTGTCTATATCTAAGCACTTTTTATTTAACAATCACACATCAGCTTTACCAAATACATTGACACGTGGATCGATCCACCAACCTTCCAATCTGTAGTCAACCTGCTCAACCACCTGAGCCACAGTGAATACAAGGTAAGAATGAGGGATTCACTTAGAAGCTCCAGTCATTCAAAAGGCCATTTACTTGAGTGTGGCTGACATGGATTTCAGCCATGACCCATACATCAACGGGACATGCTTCTTGATAACAATATTGAATTCTCTCTGACTTGATAAGAGAAGAGGCATCACTTTTCATTGGTCTCTGATTAAGTGGAAGCTCACACCCAGATACTATCAAATATGGCCAGACATGCACTATAAATAAAATTTACATAGGACTGTGTGTGGGTTTATTAATTGTATCTTTGTGTGCATGCAGGCACATTCACACATGCACACATCTCCCAGTAGGCCTTATGGCTGCTTGGAGATTTGCTAAATAGGATGCTATCATAAAGCAGCCTTGTAAAAAGCTCATCTGGTGCACACCATCTGTAAACACAGATTTGGAGAAGTTCATGAAGCCTGCGCAACCTGACACCTCTAAATTTGGAGTGTATTACTGCAACTGCATGGATGTAGTACTAACATTAGCTCTACAGCAAAGTAATATGAAAAAAAAACACACATTAGAGTGTTTTTTTCTCATTTTAAAGCCACATACAGCCCACTTTGATCTTAAGCAGGCTGTTAGGTTTTTTTTTTTTGTTTGTTTTGGGGGTTTTTTGTTTTTACTATGGACTCACTTTAAACAAAACAGACATTTCTATAGTAGATGGTGGAAAAACAGGAACTTTTCTGTCATTGCCTGAGGCAGCTATTGTTGTGATTTGGCACTATATAAATAAAATTGAATTGAATTGAATTGAATTAATTGTTCATCTATTTGTTCATTACTTTGCTATAGTATGAATGGCAATGGGTGGGAGTCTTCATGAATAGGAAAAGCTGTAAAACTTTTAAAATGCAGTTAAAACTTCAAAATCTACGTCCTCCTTCACATTTTCTAAAGGTGTCCAGTGGGCCGGTTTGGAGTGTTTGCCGGGCCAATTCTAGCCCCTCGGCCTTATGTTTGACACCCCTGCTCTAAGGAATATATATAATAAAGTTACATAAAAACAAAATGTGGGTGTCTGAATTGCTTCCAGATGTTTTCAGTGTGTTTGAATAATGTTTGTGCCAAAGAAAACTGTGAATCACATGGAACAGCTGGCCTGTCTCATGACAGCCAAGCACACACCACTGCTTAAGGCAAAAGAGAAATTTATATTTTATGCACTTTTATACACATACACATTTTATACACATAGAATAATCATTTTTATTTTAATTGGACTTTTCATGTAAATGTTTAATTCCTTTTTAAAGATTTTTTTTTTTTTTTTACATTTGGTTTGGTATATGTCACGCTTTAAAAAAAAATAAAACCACACATTTAAAAAAAAAAATTACATTAAGGAACGTGAAGTGCAGGTATCAGAATTAACCTAATTTAAAAAACAACAAAAATGTATCACCAATCTCTACTTGTTTTACAGGCAGGCTTTAACTTCCGTTTCATTTGATGATTCAAATCCACTGCATTTTACTTTAATAGATATACTATATCATTATGCTATTGGATCCACACTGTAGTGGTTTACACATTTGCCTAACAAGCAAAAGATTCCTGATTTGAGACAGAGAGGAGACCCAAATCTCTTGGGGGTTACATCAGGAAGGCATAACAATCTGCCAAATCAAATATTTGGAGCTACCTGCTGTGCTGACCAATTGTGAATAAGGGAGCAGCTGAAAGTAGCAGATATGTATATGTTATGCTGACAAGTGGTGACTCATTCTAGAGAGAATCTCTGCATAGTATTTTAATAACAAGCATCACTAACTAACACAGGGCTAATACAGGGAAAGTAATCAACCCAGCTACCCAGTGCACGCATGGTGTCACAGCTTCACTAATCTAACATGAAGGTAAATAAAACACAACCCAAGCAACTAAACACTGAGCATACTGGAACAAAAACAGAACTACTCAATAAGATAAGATATACTTTAAATTATGAGAATAATGAATTGGCCTCCTTATTCTCCTTATTTAATACTGCAATATTGCTCTTTATATAATATTTTAGCTGACCTCTATAATCCTTCCTTCTAAAAACCTGGAACTTCCCAGATACTGTCCATGTAAAGATAATGCAACTATAATTAAATTTAAGGTCAAAACTTCATTTAACCAATTCAAACTAAAAACCCTAATGCATCAGTGGACAAAAAGCCCACATTTTTCCACAGGGCTTTAATAGTGAAACATTTGTATGCATATGATACAAGAGATTGGGCTATATTTGTGAGCCACCCTTTATTTGTTTGTGTCTACCACGCCCACGTCCATTATTGGAAACCTGGCTTTTAATTGAGTAGATGTTTTAATTGTTCCGCAGTACAAGTGCGATTAATTACAGTTTGCAGCAATAAGTATATGTTTATCAAAAACACATGTAGAATTTTTCAGACCTTACAGAAACACAGTGAGATTCAATACTTGTTATATGCATATGTTATCCTTTATTTATGATACATTAATATTATGAAGCTATTTACAGCACTTTCCTTTTGATATGTGGCTATTGTTTGGAGTTTTGTACTCATGTTGCTGGTTAAATGTTTACCTATATGTAACCTATATGTAATATAATACATTTAAATTATGAGTAGATCATTACTGTTATCAGTAATGATGTAAATCTCCAAGAAGAGTTATACTACTAGTACTACTACTACTACTACTACTACTACTACTACTACTAATAATAATAATAATAATATTAATAATAACAATAATAATAGGCTTCACCTTGTCTACAGCACTTTTCAAAAACAACTTCTTCCAATTTCTTTCTTCTTTTTTTCATCATTGCATTTTACAGTAAATCCTGTGCTTACCACTCCAAGTAGACGATTAGGGAATTATTTTGCATAAAACAAAAAAAGAAAAGAAAAAAAAAAACTGTGTCCATATGTACATCTCATGCCTTATACAAAGATCTAATATTTAAAAACAAACCTGTTTGTGGTCTGTGGAATGGAGAGATGAGGCTTTAAGAACACAACCTCTTTAAACTTCTGACTGAGATGGATGAAGGGTATCTCCAGCTTTGTTACATGATTTAGCACGGTGACTGAGAGGGCCTTCTTGCCTTGTCCTGATTTTTGTCCCCTCAGGATAAAGAACTGACAGTGTTCATCCAGGACAGATTAGCCGATTATATTCATGGAACATTACTGTGATAACTGATTTACCTTGGCTAACCCAGCGCTTAAACAAGGCTGAGATTATTTCCATAAATCGTTCATAAGCAGAAAATGTTGACAACTTGTTCATTTGTTCTTAGAATTGTCAAAAATGACCAACAATGTCCATCAAAATTTCTCAAGGCCAAATGTGGCATCTTTATATTTAAGTGTTCAAAGACATCAGCAATGATCTTAGAGAAGCAACTGTTGCTGCCCATCAATCTGGGAAGGGTTTTAAAGCCATTTCTAAACAATCTTAAGTCCATGATTCTACAGTGAAAAAGATTATTCACAAGTTGAAATCACTCAAGACAGTTGCTTCTTCCCAGGTGTAGATGTCCCAGCAAGTTCAGACTGTGCAATGCCCAGAGAAACTACAGAAAACCCAAGAGCTACATCTCTACAGGCCTCAGTTAGCATGTTGAATGTTAAATGTCATGACAATAAGAAAAAAAACAGAACAAGCATGACTAGTTTGGAAGTACTGCCAGGAGCTTCTTCACTCTAAAAAGAACATGCAGCATGGCTTACCTTTACAAAATTGCATCTAAACAGGTGAGACATCTGGACAGACAAGTGCAAAGTGGAGACATTAGGGCATAATGCAAAGTGGCACGTTTGGCAAAAACCAAACACAGCATATCAACACAAATCCCTATTACCAACTTTCAAGCACAGTGGTAGAGGGCTGATGATCTGGGTTTGTTTTGCAGGCACAGAACCTGGGCACCTTGCAGTCATTGAATCAACATTGAACTCCTCTGCATACCAAAATTCTAGTCAAACGTGAGGCCATCTGTCCAACAGCTTAACCTTGGCCAAAATGTTATTGCTGCCAAAAGTGGTTCTACAAGATACTGAATCATTGAGTGTATTTAGTTTTTCACACTCAGCTTCTGCATTTTGGCTTAGTTTTTGTTAAATAAATAATGTCATGGTATAAGATGTCATGTTTTGTTCTTTATCTCAGCTTGAATTTACCAAATTTAAAGATCTGGTAAGGACTAGATTTTTTTATTATGTCCTGATATGTAAAATCTTGAATTGACAAAAGGCAACCTTTCTTTATGTAATTTATGCAATTTAAATATTTAACATGTGACTATAAGAAACACTGTAGATGTCTTAGTTTTTGGAAATCTTGAAAATATGTTTTTAACCACCATTGTTGTTTATTTCACAGTGTAGTGTGTATTCTGTTCAACATGTATTCTACTCAGACTTTTCAATTTGAACCTGAGTGTAACTAACCAAGACATTACTCAAACTGTATGGGACAGAAGTTCCAATAGAAGTGCTGAGAACACAGCTTCAATTCAAGTTAAAGTTGCCTCTTCAAATGCATTTTCCTACTTTTTCCTCTTGTTTTTAACTACAGAAAAGCTCTAAAGATATGATTTTGTTTGTGCACTTTTGACTGGGAAATTCCACCAGTTTACACCACTGACCAAGATGGTATGCAAAATAATGGTCCCTTCATATGTCAAAATATGCATTAAACATTTAGGATTTTTAAAACAATGAAAAAAATATTGTGTTGAAATAGTGTAGGCTCCTTTTTCTCAAGCTTTGCCAAGTATACTTTTTTTCAAAGCTTTACCACCACAAACAAATGCATGCCTCTACTAGAAAACATTTTTCTTTGTGTAGTGAAATGTATCTCGTAATTTGGCTATGAAATCAAAACAATAAGCTAAAAGAAGCAAAACTGCCATACAGATCTGAGGGTGGCCATGTTCTTAGGGTCTATAATGATCAGAGACTCCTTCAGTGCTTTAATTCATTAAACAGTCATTCTGATTATATTGATTGTTACAAATTAATGTTTTCCATGTTCAACACTGAAGTTTATCAACACAAGGACTAAGCTAGATCAGCCATTTTTATTTGATCCAGTGTACAGGAAGATGAGATTCCCAGATGACTCATGGTACACATGGTACTATATTGTAAACCTCCCTTTGAAAAACAGCAAAAACCTATAGATCCATGAGACATACAGTAACTGGAAAAAAAAAAAATCTCAGTGCCATTCAGGCCCAGTCGACAGAAGAAGCCAATGAGGTGTTGCTGACTACATTAAGCCTCTTAGGCAGCATGCTGATGAATCCACTCATTGAAATGTGAAGGTAATAGTCTTGACATAGCAAAGACATAACTCACTGACTGTACCTGCAAAGTCCCCAAATGACAGTGATCCCGAGTAGGAGCTGGTCCAATATGAAAGAGGACTTTGCTTTTATTACCATCATCATTACTGTATATCATTTCTGAATGTACAGCCATTTGGTTTCATTTAAATGTAAATCTGGCCACTGAACACATTGTCACCCACGGCAACCTGACTATGATGATTCATTCTGGGATCGGCAGGGAAAATATAAGAGCCCCTTTTGCTTTCTCTGAGGGAAAATAACAGATTTGACCTTTGTCTATTTTCATGAAAGCCCCGTGCAGAGCAAAATACAAAAACCTTGAGATTTTTCCTTTTTTTCTCGAAAACAAAAGTAACCACAGTTTTGTGCATCCTTTGTACTCTGCTCTCTCTCTTTCTACTTTTTTTTTTTTAAAATGCCCAACCTGAAGAGCAAGGACAGAGATGTACAATCTGCAGCTCAAGGTCACGGAAGTAAAAGTCTTGGGAGAATCGACAAGTTTGTATGTCAAATTAGGCTGCAGAGACAGATAACAGAGAAGCACAGCATCACGCACCATGTGGTGATGGTTATTTCAGCAAGACTTGACACAACTGTGCATCTGTGGAGCAGGGGCAGTGCTGTTTGCTGCTAATGTTTATCAAATGAGGTGACCACCAGGGGCCTGAGCACATGTGCGTGCACGCAGAATGGAGAATCATTCCAGCACGGCAAACATTAGCAGCTCCGTAGTCTAATCTCACAACATATTCTTGTAGTTATATAGAGCATTAGCTAAACTTACAGCAGAGCAAGCGGCTTTACTGACAAATGAACTGGGCGACTTCCGCAATCCTCAATCAAATATCAGATAATCCCATTGCTCATTACTTTTCTCAATACACAACCCTCTCTCTTGCTAAAATCACACATCACATAAATTAATCATCAAGTCCCAAATAATTGTGCCTGCATGTCGAGTGAAATCAACAAGAGCCTCATCAGAAGGTAAGTAATAAGGGATATTACATGTCAGTGCACTCAGATACCCTTTTTGCATGTCTAAGCAGAGCATCACTAGGTGATAAATACACACCAATAGTAGATTCCTGATCTATAAGGAAGTCCCATCACAACTCAGGTGGCAGCTTCTTGAAATAGCCCTTATTTCACCAGAACTGTGAGACAAAGATGAAAAGCCTTTTCAAGATCCCCCACAGGCCACATCATTCTCACTCACATGGAGGACCCCTTTTTCATGACCCCTTGCGTGAGTCTCGTTCTGAGCCAGTGGGGGCCTGCGAACATCAGCCATTGATCTTTAAGAGCTTAAATCTTGCTGAGTTCGAGCTAAGACCGCCGAGACCCGCTGAGCAGCTGGACTGCTGCTGTTTGCTACTGTTTGGTTTATGGACTCAACTTGTGGGAAAATGTGACACCTGTCATTACATGTATGGCCTTTGAGAATGATGTGACATGCAGAGAAATGGCAACACAGAAGGTGGAGACAGAATGAAATGTCACTTTGACTGCTGTAGAGTCAAGCATTTAATTGCTCCACTTGTGTTTTGACTGCCCATTAATTATTTTAACAGTTTTTAAACAAAAGTTGTAAAAAAAAAACAAAAAAACCCAAAACATTCTCTGATTTCAGTTTTTCAAATATGGTGTTTTCTTCCTGTTAAAAAGGAGTTTTTCCTTCCCACTGTCGCCAAGTGCTTGGTCATAGGGGATCATCTGATTGTTGGGCTTTTTCTGTATTATTGTAGGGTCTTTACCTTACAATATAAAGTGCCTTGAGGCGACTGTTGTTGTGATTTGGCGCTATATAAATAAAACTGAATTGAATTTAATCTTTTTGTTTTTTTCTGTGATATATAATATTAACCTTTTTGACATTCTTGACAAACAAACAAAAATTGTTCATCAAGAAAATAATGGTATACTGAAAATAATAATTTGCTGAACCTCATTTTTAATATGGTCCCACACTCTATAAGGGTCCAATAAATGTTTTTATTGTTAATTATCAGGTGTCTCTTTGAACAGAAAGTGACAAATATCTAGGATAACAATAGTTCAGGCAGGCTGTGAAGTGAAGTGAAGCTGATGCCAGATCATCTGATCTCAGTGCCAATCTACATCAGCTAATGGCTCAGCTGATACCTGTCCACACATCCATTAGCTATGTCATAAAGGGTGTACTGTTTAAGCTGCTTTAGCCTGCCCACAGCTATTGTGAATCTGCAAGCTGCTTTGCAACCCACCTCCACCCCAGCTCCTTCTTTCTGGCTTTATTAATGTCATCCCTATTGTCCCTGATGACTGTTCTGTGCTGTGTCTTGCTGCTGCTTTCCCCATCTCCATAAGCACATGGAAGGAGACCACATATAAATTACTGCAAATGGAAATATCCAGCATCTTTTGAATATAGTGCTCCTGACTGAAGCTTGAGTCAAAATTCAATCTGTGTTCTATCAGCAATGAACAAAAACTCTGTCCAAGGAATGCTGGACCAACACTTTTTAGATCCTCTGCTTCTGTCAGCTTTTTGATGGTGACTTCTTTAGTATATAGCAACTCAGAATGACAAGAAATCCATGTGCAGTTTACCGACTTGATTACCTTGCAGGGCTTTTAGGTGTCTGCAAATTGCATTAATTCTGCTGAGCAAATTTTGAAGAAAAACTGCAGAGAAATGCATATTTGTACAGAGAAAACCTGAACATAGCTTTGTACTGTGAGGTTTTTTGTAAAATCTGTGTCTCTTTTTACAAAGTTTAAATCACTAGTTCCTAAACTAAGGGTTGGGGGTCACACAACAGTAAAGATTTAAGCATAACATATTTTCCTTGATTATGTCACTCTATAATTTGTAGGATACAGTCCATTTAGAGTTTTCTAGCTATTACATCCTATCACCAAACATCTTTTTTTTTTTTTACTGCTTCCATTCTAACCCTTTTTTCTAGCCAGTAGAGTAAAAACTTGCTGGAGTCCCCCTTTAATTTCTCATAGCACATAAATATATGCAACCAGATGATAGAGATTGCAAAACAATCTAACATTCAATCTTTTTATCTGCAACTGAGAAACTAAAATTGGAAAATGATAAAGATGATGATTTGTTATTTTACACACACATACACAAGAAACAAATAACAGCTTGTTGTGTATTTCTTTGTGATTTAACATAATCAAAATAAAAGGAAAATTGCTCTGAAACTTTCATTTTCCATTTTTTCAATAATTCACAAATGGAAAGTGTCTCACTTTGAAAAAAATTACAAGTTGTTTGACTTGTTAAAAAATGACTCAGTAATCAATTTTCCCATTTCTGTGTTTTACATATAGAAAGGGACGCAGTTGAACATTATGTATTAGACAACACATTTAACAGTAATAACTTATTAGCTACACAATGTGTTAGGCAATAATAAAAAGCTATACAGAATAACATTGTTGACTTTATCTCTTGATGCATGCTCAATAATCCAGGTAAAAGAATCCCAAAAAGTTGAATCTGTTCATCTGGACGTGGCGTTTTTTAGTGGGAGAAACGTTTCGTTGCCAACTGGTAACTTCTTCAGTCTCGGACCAGTTGGCAACGAAACGTTTCTCCCACTAAAAAACGCCACGTCCAGATGAACAGATTCAACTTTTTGGGATTGTTGACTTTACTTACATTTTTTTGTTTGTTTTTTACAAAATATTTTTGAAAATGTCATTTTAGACAGCAAGCTGCGATCTGCTTTTAGTTTTCTGCTCTAACAATTCCTTTTTTCAGTGCACCATTCAATGTACTCGCAACTTTCCCTGGTTTACTTCCTATTCCTTTTCCTAAACAAACTTGTTCATGTAATCTTTGACATGATTGATATTAAGTCATGTTAGGACATTGTGATGTGTTCACCCAAACTTTACGTCTTGTCTTCAGGTATGGTAGAATTTAACTGATTAAAAGTGAAGGGGCTATCTGAAGAGATAAGCTACAACCAAAAGGTGAGACCTAATAAGTGTGCTTATTGCTTATGTTGGTAAGTTTAGGTTGTAGTACATTGTAGATGTCATCCCACTACCAAAATAATCAAGACATATCATGAGCTTTTAGTAATAGGTAGTTAACTAACTAGGCAGTATCTATGTTTATTTAAAATGAAAACCCACTAGCTAGTTAACATACCTGACAGTTTTCCGCTCTGTAGGCTAATGCCGATGAAGACATCAATAAGAATGTCACCATTAACAAATGATGAAGAAGCCGAGCAAGCTGTTGAAGAAATAGGTTAAAGGTGCAGTAGGCAACATGTTTTTGGCATCATTGATCAAAATCCAATCTAGCAACCTTTCAGCACACTTTAAATTCATGATGTCTGCTAGTGTGTTTAGACTGATGAAAATTTGTTTGAAAGTTCACTTGACACTGTGTCACCTAGCCTATGCTGTGGATTCTCTCAATGCCACCAGCAATCAGAAATGATTATATGTGGACAGCTCTATGACTCAACTTCACTTTTAAATGAACAAAAAACTAGAAGCAGGTAAAATCAACAACTTTCTTGTAAGTTCAGAAATTATGTTATTGTCATTTATTTTTAGCTGTTGTCGTATTATGGAAGGAAGTAGTTGTTAGCTATTGGGGTGAATATTTTTGGGTTGTGAAAAACACTCAAGAAACTCTTTTCAAGTAATTAACATGAGGCAAATCTTTGCTTTGTGTTTGATCTGAATCAAGATAGAGAACCAAGTCCTGCACCACCTCTGGGTTCCGTTTTCAGGGTTTAGAGAAAGTAGAATGCAAGACTTTGGACAATTACAAATCTTTTCAAACTAGTTCAGGTGAGCAATGGGTTAACCATAATGACTTTAACCTGAGACAGCTGGGTTTGAATACAGTGTATAAAGCCAAAGTTAGCATTAACCTCTTAAGCTGCACCAAGTCATTGGTGAAAAAGGGTAAGGGTTAGCAGTAGGGGTAAAGTCTCTTGATGCATGCTCAATAATCCAGGTAAAAGAATCCCAAAAAGTTGAATCTGTTCATCTAGACGTAGCGTTTTTTTAGTGGGAGAAACGTTTCGTCACCTTCTGGTAACTAACATTGCATAATGACCGAAACCAGCACCACTGACTAACAATGGGCCATTTGGTCATACTATTGATCATGAAACTGACCAAATGGTTTCGGTCATTATGCAATGTACTGTTTATAAGGTTGGGGAAGCCTGCAGTCAGCTGAGACTGAAGAAGTTACCAGAAGGTGACGAAACGTTTCTCCCACTAAAAAAACGCTACGTCCAGATGAACAGATTCGGCTTTTTGGGAGTAGGGGTAAAGGTTTGGGTTTAGCTAGTGTCCACCCCTTTTTATACAATTTTCATTTGTTTAAAACACTCAAATGGAAAAGCCTTTAACAGAAAATCTGTAATGAATCAGACTTAGTATAATTTCTTAGTATAGTATCTGTAAATTTGTCTATTTAACATGTGACTATCCTAACCCTAGATCACCTGGTGGGAAGGGCTTAGAGCACATATGGACAGGACAGAAGCCCTGTCAGTTCTACTGCTCTCTGTTCTTATTGTATTGTTTTTTTTCTTGCATTGCTTTTCTGAATTTCTGCCCACATTCAGTGGCTTTCAGTTGAGGTCCTAATCATAAATAATGGTTTTAAATTAGACACTAATACGTTGGTTTCATAAGATCATATTCACTCAATATTTAAAGTTACCTTCAAGAATAAATGAGACCCCAAGTTTATCTGTATTTTTCTGTCTGTGACTGATTAATGCAGCCTTGCCACTAATGAGAGCAGACCTACATGCTTGCCTATATTTTCGTTTGGTCGAAATTAAACAGCCATCATTGCAAGATATCCTATCCTTATCTTAGTATCTAATGTACAATAGATTAATGATATCTGTCTTTAAATCTAATCGACAAAAGAGAACTGTTAAAAGTTTTCTGTATTAAAATGTAAACAAACAGAAATTGAACACAGTGTTCATGTTGCTGCCAGTCTAACTCACTGAATCCAGGACAATGACTTTCGTTCTTTTACTTGTAAGAGTTCGCTCTTTGATCCATTTTTTAATTTCCTATTTTTGACTTGAGCATAAAATTGAAATTATGAAGCCGTTATTTGTTTTGTGGGTGTGTGTAGTATTCATAAATGAATAATGAAAAACAAATCACTTTTGTCATTTTGCAATTTTAGATTCTCTATAGAATATGAAGAGAAAGAATGATGCAGATTTTGCAAGGTAATATATATTCAAGCTATTCTGACCGAGGCGCCTATATAGTTTGAGGATATTTTTTTTTACATTTGTGCAAGATGACGTATTACAGTTTCTTCACAACTCCAGTTCCAGCAATAAGATGAAAAAAGCTGGACTTTTCCTCTTCAGAGTAAAAAAGGAGACTTTGCATATTCATGATCAGTAAAGCCTTGTAAACTTAATCTATTAAAGAATTCTGTTCAGCTCCACAGGCTGCCATACACTGAGTTAAATTTGTGTGGTTCCACAACGGGAACCAGTAACACCAAATACCATCTCACCTATAAATTTTGAATCTAGACACTCTGCTCTGTGCTACAGCTATTTAAGTGGGTAAAATATGGAGATGTGAGAGTCATAAGATCAACACAGACACAACCAGATGTCTGCAGGGCATATTCTGGTGGAGTTGTGTGCTTGTTCTGTAACATCTGATTCAAAAGGGTGATGTGGTTCAGTGCAACAGCTTAAAATCTCTAAAACCAATACAGGCTACAGAAAACTCTACAGTGTATAGTGAATAAAGATTATTTTATGTGGATTATTTTTTTTGTTTGTTTGTTTATTAAGTTCTACTTGAGTACTAAATCTATCCATTTTTTTTCCTATGGAAAACGAAAGAAAATATCAACCCTCAACAAGACCCCCACTTAGCACAGTTACCTCACATTCAAACGTATTTTTATTAAGTAAATGTAAAGCACTTTCATTGTGTTTTCTGCAGAACACGAAGCTTCTAAAAAGAAATGAAACCCCTTGCTGAAAAGTGCTCTGGTAGCTGCTGAAATCCATCTCTTCTTCCCTTTAAAAATGTTTTAGATGCGCCTGTGGCAGAATGCTTTTCTTAGTTTGCGCTTGAATCCAGCATGAATGTCTCTGCGTCCTGCACAAACCCCTATTGTACATTTCCTGACACTGTATTCACTTCATGATATCAGGAAGCGGATCATTTAAAAGGAGGATCAGCACTGAAACTCTCAGATAAAATGGCATGCCTGTTGCACAGGCGTGCCTGCATTTAAGCCAATAGTGCTGACTGCAGCGCGGTCACGGTGATGGATTCATTCAAGACTAAAAACTTAGTAAAATTAGACAATTGACATCGAATTGACGGGAGATGTGAAAAAGATAAAAAAGTGTAGGAACTTGACAGTGTGAGCTGTGGCTTGATGAATCAATATCAGAAGCTCCGCTGCGCATTGGTGGGGAGAAGGCTCAAATAGTGGAAATCTTAAGTCCGAGCATGAATCAAAATCACCTGCTGAAAACTGAATGTGAGCGGGGAAGTATTTGCAAACCTTAAACATTAACCAAAATCGTGACAGGTGGTGCGTAACCACGGGGAAGGCACCCAAGATTTTTCTCTCTTCTTTTACCGGTTGAAAGCGTTTACAGCGCAGTGAACACCCAAAGTAGCCATGCATGCACACGGACACAGCTCTTACCTTTGGAGATCACTGATGCTGTGCAATAAATAAGGAGCAGGAGGCCCCTCAGAAAGAGGTAACGTCCTTTTGTCAGCGCACCCATACCGACGCGTAGCTCTCCACGGATACGCTATAGAGGTGACGGTGCTCCGGGTCTCTGATGCCTGCTCTTGCCTCCTCCGAGCTGGACGAGCCCCGGCTGCGCAAGTTCCTCCTGTAAACCAGGAAAGGGGACAGTTTGACGCTCTGTTGGGAGAAGGAGGAGCAGCAGCAGAAGAAGTGAACGGCTCGCGGGCTGGACTGTTTGTCGAGAGGGAAAAAGCATCTTCATTTCACTTTTGCTGTGCGTGTGTGCGCAGCACGAGAGACGTGCGCTCCGAGTTTACCCCCCTTTCCAGGCATCATCATCCCGGAGCCTGCCCCGTGCTAACCAATGGCAGAGTGAGAAAGGCGGAGAGGAGGAGACCGAGTGGTAGGCTACTCGTAGGCCTAATCAGTCAAATATTTATTCTTACTGTATTGCACCAAGCAGCACAGCAAGGTGTGATGGATGTTAATACATCAGGTTTGGGGAAATTGGCCAAAGTAGAACAATGTGAGGGAAATGGTTTATTTTCAAACAAACACAAAAGCTGTATCTCACACAATTTCCGGTATAATCTGATAAATTATAGCCAAAGTAGAGTACTGATTAATAGATATGTGCCAGTGTGCTTTCCTCTGCAAAATTACTTATTGCAGACAGAACAGATCCACTCTTAACGTGCCCCTCAGCTCTAAGTTATGTTTGTTGGAATTCTTACATGTGAATAATTTACAATTAAAACAAAATCACGGTATGGAAGTGGCCTTATTGCTAAGACACCAGCTGAGGAAAGTAGGTAACTGACTCTGAGGCCCACTACTCATCGATGAGACAAATGTTTCAATTATAACACTTTGATTGATTGCAAACGAGTCTAGTTTTGATGAAGCTTGGAAGCAACTTCTAACCTGTAGAAGGTTTTGTATGTGTTCATGAAATACAGTGTGGCAGTCAGTCCTATATGGAGGAAGTTGGCATCTTAGGGTAGTCTGAACTTGGTCTAACACAATGGCTCCCCATCTCACTTATTTAAAAAAACAAACAAACTGTAATCTCTGTCTTTCCTGCAGTGTCAAGCTTTGAGGTAATGGGTCTTCCTTTTTGCTAGGCAATATCATCAAAGACTAAGGACCTTATAGTTATGCACAAACTCAAATAACAAATTTAGGTTTAAAATAAATCTCCACTGACTGTAACATATACCTTTGCTAATAATGGGCAGCGCTCCAACTTCACTAACTCTTCAGAAGTTAGTGAAGGTCTTAAACAGACCTCCATCTTCTGCCCATTGGCAGTTCTAGAGGTTGAGATGCAAAGATTACTTGGTGAAAAGAAAATGGGACTCTCCTTAACCTCTTAACATCAGGTCAGGCTTACCTGGGACTAGGGTTTGTGTGAAGTTCACTCCTTTATACAGAGTTTTTGCCTATTTGGAACAGCCAAATGGAAACGCTTTTAACAGAACGACTGTGAGACCAAAATCAATGAGTGAGACTTTATTGAAAACGTAACATCTTCTAGTTTCTGAAAATGAGCTTATTTGGCATTTGGCTAAAACAAAACCCACCTCTAAACCTAACCCTACTTCAAACTCTAGATGAGTGTTACTAACAGCTTAATTACTGTGCTAAGTGTAACTTTTTTACCATATGATTCCAGGCGCTGTCATAGAGCTAAAGGCTGAAAAAATATAATGAGGAGAAAGAAGAAAAGACAGATGCATTATGGGACCTTATGTAGTGTGGCGCTATGGTGATTTTTAATATATGTTTTTTTTTTTTAATTCATATCTGTACTTTACTATCAAACAATCCAACTGCAAGACCAAAATCAACTATGACTGCATCCTAACAAGTGTATAGTCTATATTTTAATGGTGCTGTTTGGAATCATGCAAGGCATTAGGGGTACCAATGTGATGTCACTTCAGGGCTTCAGTTTAAAGAGAATCACTGGCTGTTGTTAATATTCTTGACAGTTAAGTTAGATGAGGATACTGAATAATATTTATGCACATTTCACAGTAAATAATAAGCATTTAGCCAATGCATAATATAAATGGTATTTGATATTTGATATCAATTTTCACTTAAGATTCTATGGAAAATATTGTCAATCGATCCATCTTTTTCTTAACTGCTTATCCAGTATATGGTCACAGGACTGGGGGAGGAGTGGGTGGGGGTATCTGGGATGGAAGGAAGAGGCAGGGTACACCATACACAGGTCACTAGTCCATCATAGGGCTAATACAGAGAGACAGACAAGCATTCATGCTCATATTCAAACCTACGCCCCGTTTTTTTGAATCGCCAATTAACCTAACAGCACATGGATGATGGGAGAAAGCCAAAGTACTCAGAGAGAACCCACGCAGGTACAGGGAAAACATCTCAATCATCTTAAGCAATCTTCACACAGAACTGGCTGGGGCTGAACACAGGGCCTTCCTAATGTAAGGTGACAATGCTGACCACTGCGCCACTCTGCTATTTTAGAAAATATTATATTCAATAATAATTATACCTCATGCTGTTCTGAAAAATTCTACTTATTCTTAGACTGAAAGTTGGAGTGTTTTCACCCACCTTATTGTGTTGGGTCAAATTTGACTTGTTTTCAAGTGCTGATGTGTGAAACATATATTTTTTTACTTTTAAAACTTCCATCTGTGGTGTTAAGGTTCACATTTATTGGTTGTTTATGCAGAGAAATGCATAGTAAATGCTGCCAACCTGAATAAGTCCAACAAAACAGCAAGCGTTTTGACTTGAATTCAGTTGCAGAGGTGAACATAGCAAATATGATCACCTCTGCACTGCAGACTTCCCTGAAGACAGCATAGGTAACAATAACAGCGTATTTTACTATATAAGAAAATAAACAAAATACTGGCTAATATTTATGGACAAAACAGAAAACACAGTATTTTCTGTTTGTTACTGGATAGAATGCAAGTCAGAGAAAAATATTCTATAAAGATTTTTGATGTTCTTTGTAGAATTTACCATCTGTTTTTGAATGTGTTTTTTTAAACAGTTTGTTAGCATTTTAAATATTGTACTTTGAAGATGGTGGCTGAATGAGAAAAGAGTTACTGGAGTTTGGAATATGTGGTCACTTAATGCATTTTGTGTTAAAGCAATGGAACATTATTCACAGTTTTATCCACATATACTTCTCTTTCACTTATACTTATACAATGTGACTTCAATTTTCACCCATACAAATGAACAAAAACAGGTAGCTCCCCTAGCAGGGAGGTCAGGGCCAACTCATTTGTTATCCAAAAACAATTAAAAACACATCACTGAGTTACACTGTTGCACTCTGTGACAAATTACAGATGAGTGGGAAAAGGAAAAGAAACCCCAAAACAACACAAATCCCATCTTTAATGCACATTGGCACTGATTCCACAAGTCTCAAGAACTCTACTGGATGGACTGAACACCATTCTTCTAAAAGATCATCCGTTGGTTTGGTTTTAACGCTTTCCCCCATAAAGACGACATTTGGCGACCTCCCCTGTACCCTTAATAACAAGTTTTGACACCTCAGTATATATCAATATACGTGGTTTGACGACCATTAGAATAGCTTCACTAACTTCTGATACAAACCCAGTCATTTTGTTCTATAAGCAGGCCTGAAATATGACAGACACCATTCAGTTCAGAAAATAGCTTCAAGGGTTACTCATAGTAGGCTCTCAAGGGGTAAAGAGTTAATGGTGGTAGAATTTCTAGGTGCGCTAGGTGAGTTCAGGTCATTTTCATACTAATCAAACAGTTCAGTAATGCCACTGATCCCTCCGTAGTCCCCTATGAATGGGGGAACTGTCTTCCTGGAAGAGACCAGTCCCATCAGATAGAAATCTTTCATCATATTGGTAGAGGTTATCACTCAGAAAATGTTTTTATTGATTTGTAGTGACCCTTCCCTCTAAGAGGACAAGTGGACTCAAACCATGCCAGAAAAATGCCCCCCACAACACGTTAGAACCACTGTGGAGGCTTCAAGTTTTTCTTTTCCTCATTTAAAATGATTTACCAAAAAATGCAATTTTTTTTAGAAAGCTACAATGAGCTAATACATTTTCCCCATATATTTAAGGAAGCAAAAGTTACCCACAGAGCCACAACAACTACAGTAATGTGGAAAAAAACAAACAAAAAAATCCCACCTAGTTCTGACTTCATCCATCCTTTTGACACTACAGATAAATTCATAACTCATCAGTGTTAATGTACCAAAGGCTGACTGTCTAAACCGGGGATGTCAACTCATTTTATATAATGGGCCACATACAGCCCATTTTGATCTTAAGTGGGCAGGACCAGTGAAATTCCTCTTTCTGTCAATGTAAGGAAGTTTAACTACACATTTAATACCTGAGATATCGTAATATAAGAGAAAGAAGTGCAATTTCAACAGTACGTCTCAGTTTTTCTATATTATAAAGAAATGATGCTGTAGTAAATTTAAATTGTAAGAAATAAATGTGTAAAATTACAGAAAACGCTCTGGTAGTTCATTGCCCAGACTGTCCTTTGAATATTAAACAGAAAGTTTTTGTTAATTCATAGAAAATGTCCAAAGTCCAAATTTCCAAAGTGTCCATTGAGCCTAAGGTTGTTCATTTGGCCCCACAAAACATAGCCAGTGACATCAAGACAAAGTTGCAACCTTCAAGGAATCCCAACGCAAACTCTGGCTTCATTGTCCATATTGCAGTGAACTGTTATACATATCCCACATAAAATGTATAATAGCAAGGATTCATAAATATGTTCTTTTCTTTGATTTTTATCTACTCTTTGCTCTTCAGTCAAAATTTTCAGCAACTCTGCTGCTGATGTTGGGAATATTTCTGGCAAGCTGCCATCAAGCAAAGAGTGTTTTGTCAGGAAGTTCTTGACCTGATTCTGTGCTGCATTCAATTATGTTTTCACTCTCTGATGCAGAAGTGATGTTCTGTGATCAATGTGGCCTGCAGAAGGCTGTACACAGAATGGCTATAAATTTTATTGCATATGAAGAAAAGCATTTTATCTGAATGATCAAACTGGATTATGTCTGTCACAATTATTAGAGCTTGAGTAAGTTAGGTATTGATTGGTAGTGAATGATAGGAAGTTGGTAGAAAGCCAGCCCTTAAATACTAAAATATCAAGATTTTGCTAATATTTCTTTGTAAGAGTATGAATGTATTTATCACATCAATGTATATATACTGTCACACTGCTTCAATTAATAGCCAGACAAAAGAATTAGCAAGGAATAAATCACTGAAACCCTGGGTTCATCTTTATACTGAACATTTCAGTTGTGTCTCACTGGTATCCTAAATATTGCTGTTGTCCAAGGTTGTTCTTTTGGTTGCTCCAAAAAACATCAATTCAATTCAATTCAATTTAATTTATATAGCGCCAAATCACAACAACAGTTGCCTTAAGGCACTTTATAGGTAAAGACCCTACAATAATACAGAGAAAAAACACAACAATCAGACGACCCCTTATGAGCAAGTACTTGGTGACAGTGGCAAGGAAAAACTGCCTTTAAACAGGAAGAAACCTCAGGCAGAATCAGGCTCAGGGAGGCCCAGCCATCTGCCGTGACCGGTTGGGGGTGAGGGGAGGAAGACAGGACAAAAGACACACTGTGGAGGAGAGCCAGAGATTATTAATAATTCATGATTAAATGCAGAGTGGTGTATAAACACAGAGAGTGAAAAGAGGTGAGAGAAGAAGAAACACTCAGTGCATCATGGGAAGCCCCCCAGTGACCTAGGGCTATTGCAGCATAATTAAGAGATGGCTCAGGTCACCTGATCCAGCCCTAACTATAAGCTTTATCAAAAAGGAAAGTTTTAAGCCTAATCTTAAAAGTAGAGAGGGTGTCTGTCTCCCAAATCCAAACTGGGAGCTGATTTCATAGAAGAGGGGCCTGAAAGCTGAAGGCTCTGCCTCCCATTCTACTTTTAAATATCCTAGGAACCACAAGTAAGCCAGCAGTCTGAGAGTGAAGTGCTCTGTTGGGGTGATATGGTACTATGAGGTCTTTAAGATAAGATGGCCTGATTATTTAGGACCCTGCATGTAAGAAGAAGGATTTTAATTTTGATTCTGGATTTAACAGGGAGCCAATGAAGAGAAGCCAATATGGGAGAAATATGCTCTCTCTTTCTAGTCCCTGTCAGTACTCTCGCTGCTGCACTTTGGATCAACTGAAGGCTTTTAGGGAGTTTTTAGGACAGCCTGATAATAATGAATTACAATAGTCCAGCCTAGAAGTAATAAATGCATGAACTAGTTTTT